>JASSUY010008886.1:0-19176 GCA_032466535.1 Forpus xanthops
CCATGGCATTCCCAACCCTCCCATGGCATTCCCAACCTTCCCATGGCATTCCCAACCTTCCCATGGCATTCCCAACCTTCCCATGGCATTCCCAACCTCCCCATGGCATTCCCAACCTTCCCATGGCATTCCCAACCATCCCTATGGCATTCCCAACCTTCCCATGGCATTCCCAACCTTCCCATGGCATTCCCAATCCTCCCCATGGCATTCCCAACCTTCCCATGGCATTCCCAACCTTCCCATGGCATTCCGCTTGGAGCACCCCCATCCCGATGGGATTTGACAGCTCCATCCCTCTTTTCCCAGGCTCCGGCCCAGCTCAGGTTAAGGAAGGATGGAGCATCCACAGCTTCCCATGGGAATACCAACCCCAGTGCAGCCCATAGACACCCATGGGGGTACCCCCATAGACACTCATTGCGGGGGGACCCTCTATAGACACCCATGGGGGTACCCCCATAGACATTGTGGGGGTCCCCTCTATAGACACCCATGGGGGGTACCCCATAGACACTCATTGTGGGGGTACCCCTATAACCATCCCATGGGGGGATACCCCATAGACACTCATTGTGGGGGTCCCCTCTATAGACACCCATGGGGGTACCCCCATAGACACTCATTGTGGGGGTACCCCCTATAGACACCCATGGGGGTACCCCCATAGACACTCATTGTGGGGGTACCCTCTATAGACACCCATGGGGAGTACCCCCATAGACACTCATTGTGGGGGTACCCCCATAGACACCCATGGGGGGATACCCCCATCGACACCCCATAGGGAACACCCCCCATGGACACCCCATAGGGGCGTACCCCCATACACACACCCATGGGGGGGGCACCCACACACATTAAAAAGGGTTACCCCCATATGCACCTCACAAGGGGGTACCCCCACACACACCCATAGGGGAGGTACCCCCATAGGGAAGTACACCGCCACACACCCCATGGGGGGGTACCCCATACACACACCCCTGGGGGGCACGCCCATAGACACCCATTATGGGGGTACCCCCACACACACAATCCATAGGGGATACCCCCATATACACCTCACAAGAGGGTACCCCCACACACCCCCATGGGGGGGTACCCCCATACACACACCCATGGGGGGGACCCCCACACCCAATCCATAGGGGGTACCCCCACACAGACCCATAGGGGGGGTACCCTCATATACACAGCCATGGGGGGGACCCCCACACACAATCCATAGGGGGTACCCCCACACAGACCCATAGGGGGGGTACCCCCACACAGACCCATAGGGGATCACCCCCATAGACACCCATTATGGTGGTACCCCCATATACACCTCACAGGAGGGTACCCCCACACACACCCCATAGGGGGGGTACCCCATACACACACACATGGGGGGGTACCCCCACACAGACCCATAGGGGATCACCCCCATAGACACCCATTATGGGGGTACCCCCCCACACACTCCACAGGTGGTACCCCCATATACACCTCACAGGAGGGTACCCCACACACCCCCATAGAGGGGGTACCCCCACACCGCCCTTTCCCCTCCCGTAGGCCGCGGCGCTGCTCACCCTGGTGGAGCCGAGCTCCATCATCACCTCCTCGAAGGCCGCGGTCTCCTCCGCCTGCCGCTGCCGCTGCAGAGCGATCTTCTCACTGAACTTCCGCGGGTTGGACCCGGACCCGGACCCGGATATGGAACCGGACCCGGACCCGGACCCACCGCCTCCGGGCCCCGCTCCGGGCCCCGCTCCGGGTCCCGCGCCCGCCCGTACCTCGCACGCAGAGCAGCGACATGGCTCGAGCGTGGGGCGCTGCGCACCGGCGTGGGGCGCGGGACTCCCGCAGCCGCTGCCACCACCCCACACCGCTACCGGGCCGCCATCTTGTTTCACCAAGGACGGCTCCTGACGTCAGCCCAACCGCCCCCGCCTTAAAGGGGACGCCAGGAGCCGCCCCTCGATAGCCCCTGCGCGCCCCAACCGCGCCCAACTCCCCCAATACCTTCCCAACACCCGCAGCACACACAACACCCCCCAAACCACACCCAACACCCACAACACCCCCAACCACCCACTACACCCACAACACCCCCCAACACACCCAACACCCACAACACCCCACAACACCCACAACCTCCAACACCCACAGCCACACCCAACACCCACAACACCCCACAACACCCTCACAACACCCACAACAACCCCATAGCACCCTCAGCACGCACAACCACACCCACCACAACCCCAAAACACTCCCCAAAATACCCCCAAAAGCCCTCAACCACCCACAACACCCCTATAACACCTCCATTACACCCCCAACACATCCACAGTGCCTACAATACCCCAGAACTCACTCAAACACCCCCAACACTCACCAATACCCTCCTAAAAAAAAAAAAACTAATGCCCTCTTACATCCCCTGAACACAGCCCAAACACTCCCGACACTCTCCAACATCCCAAACGCTCCCCCAACACCCCTCCACCTCATTCAGAACCAGGGAGAACTCGCAATCAGGGTGGCCCAGGATGTATGGCCCTGGAGATCCTGCGGTATGGACATGGGGGGTCTGCCTGAATGAGGCACGCTAGGCTCCTTCCTGAATGGACTGTGGTGGAGTCTGTATGTATGGGGGATCCTGCACGTATGGATCCGGGGTTCTGTGTGTTCTCATTGCTGGGGTGGGTACTGTCCCATCAGCAGCCTCTATCACATCATCACTGCATCCTGCAGGGACCAAGCAGAGGGCTCAGGCTCTGCGGGTGCAGCCCCAGCACACAGCAGGGTTCTGCCCATCTGGACTGAGGGTGCCAAAGACAGGGTCCCCTAGCTGAGGACACTGCACTCAGTGCACGTGTGTTGGGTAGACATGGGCTGGCAGCACTGGGAGGGGTGATGTGAAGCTCATCGGCCCGACAAGGACTTGTCTGTGCATGTCTCGTTTTGAAGGTCCCTGGCATGGCACTTGCGGGTTGGAGATGATATCCACAGCAACCCCTTCCCAAGGAAGACAGCCAAAGCAATCCCCACAGCCTCAGAAACCCTGCACATCCCTTTGCCTCCTCACCCTTTGGGATCCCATCGTTCCCCCAACGTGCGTGCTGTCCCACACGGGTGCCAAGCTGCCCTGGATGCGGTAATGGTGACAGCAGACAGCGATGGTGAGGGTGACACCCACCAGCCCACCCAAGAGAAGCCGACCCGCCTCCCTCAGGGCCGCTCGTAGGCAGGGATTCTTCCTGCCTCTACGAAGCTGCTTTTTCACAAGTGCCCTCCGAGGTTTGGTGGTGTTTCTCTTGGGGGAAAAGGGTCTGTGATTGCAGCAGGAGTGGGGCATTGTGCCCGGGACCTCCTGGAGTAACCAGGTGTGGATGGAAGTGCTGAGCACAGCAGAGGACTCGGTGAAGTGGCAGCTCTGCTACAATGTGAGGGCAAAGACGTGGCGGATGGTGAGTGATAGCAGCTAGGGTCAGGTCTGGAGTGCTTGGGTTTGGAGTGGGGGGGGCCAATGATAGGGCAGAAGTGGGACTTTGGAGCAAGGGTGTGGAGGCTGTGTCCATGCTTGTTTGATCCAGTGGCTTCCTGTACCAGAATTTGGTTTTGTATCCCTTCCTGCTGGTCCTGGCCAGGCTCCACACTGGGCTGTGCTCCCCCCAGCTCAGTCCAAGTGCTTCACTCCCGTGAAAGCCTTTTGAAGAAAACCTTGCTGGGAACATCATCTCCCTGCTTGGCTCTGGTCTTGACTGGTGTGTGACCTCTGTCAGCCCCTGCCTTGAGACAATGCCCATCCCTCAACGCCTGGCCTGGATCAAGGCAAGGGCTGGAGATAGCCTTAAGCCAGACTTAAGGTGGGTTTGGGCACAGCCCCCCAGAGTGGTTTTGGGAAGAAGAGGAATCCATCCACAGCTTCCAGGCAAGAGGTTGTGAGCCAGGAACTGTGGGTCCCCAAGGTTTCCACCAGGCACTTGTAACTTTGCAAGGGAGAATGCAGCTCCCTTGGGCTGGCAAGTGGAATTTCTGGGAAGCAGATGAGCTCAGCGAATCCCTGCCAGCAAGCATTAGCCTGTGAGGGAAGCCAAAAGCCATGGCCAGGAGCAGCACAGGGCACTCAGGCGGGACAAACCCTGGGGGTACACTCGGATGTGTCTGTACACACATGGGGATGGCATCCAGCATCGTCCTGTAGCTCTGAGGCTGCAGCAGAGCCAGAGGTCAGACCCTGCCTTGCAGTAGCCTGCTGTGGGTGGCTGCGACTCCCAGTATCAACAGGTTGTAGGTGGAGGGCACTGGCTGTCCCCGGTGCCACGGCAGGAATGTAGTGCCCCTTGGCTCTGGAAAAGCCTGACACCGTGAACAGAGCTGGGGCTTCAGAGCCAGAACACTGGGCCTTTGAGGAGGTCCCTGCAGCTGGCAGCGTGGGGGAGAAGGGTCATGTCAGCACCTGGGGGTGGTTGATGAAGTTCAGCAGATGGAAGAGGGGCTGGCAGGAGCCCAGGGACTCTGGAGGTGTTGGGGTGGCCCTGGCAATGCGCGTGCCCCATGTACCAGCTCTCGCCCAGGCAGAAGGGGACACTTGCCACGGGGTTAGGGGGAGTCAAGGGTGCAAGGGCATGAGCATACACAGATGCAAGGGCATGAGCATACACAGATCACACATAAAGACAGGTCCTACTGGCTCCCATAACTTGTTGGTATTTCCCACCAAGCACATCAACCGATTGCCTTTACACCGCACCACTGGGAGATGGTGATAGCTCCTGGGACTGCCATAAAATCATAGAATCACAGAGTAGTTTGGGTTGGAAAGGACCTTAGGGTCATCTTCAGGAATGATCTCTGGGCAGGGACGCCTTCTAGTTGTAAGAAAACACACTGTTTTGCTGAATCAGGGGTGAGTGGAGATGGTTTCATCAGGGATGAAAGGTGTGGGATGCTGCAGCCTCTCCCCAGCTCCCATTTGCACTACAAGGGGCTGTCGGGACAGGACAAGGGGGAATGGCTTTAACCTGACAGAGGGGAGACTGTGATGAGCTCTTAGGCAGAAGCTCTTCTCTGTGAGGGTGCTCAGGCGCTGGCACAGGGTGCCCAGAGAAGCTGTGCCTGCCCCATCCCTGGCAGTGTTCAAGGCCAGGTTGGACACAAAGTCTTGAAGCACCCTGCTCCAGTGGAAGGCATCCCTGCTTCTGGCAGGGGTTGGAACTGGATGAACTTTAAGGTCTCTTCCAACCCAAACCATTCCATAATTCCATGTTTCAATGGTTTGGGGATCTGACTGGGAAAGTGCCCTGGCAAAAGTTGCAGCTGAAGTGGGAGCTGCTCCACAGCCAAACACACGCTCCTAGCTCTGCTTCTGCCCCACTGCTGCACCCATCCTGTCTGGCTGGGTGTCACTGGCCAGTTGTGACCCCCCCCCCCCCCCGAGACAGGTGGGCTATCTCATTTTGCATCACCCCATATAAAACAGGAGCAAGGCTGGAGCTGATGAATTGTCCCCTCCCAGCACACCACATCCATCCATCAGCCAGTGAAAGGCTCAGAATGAAATGACCAATGGGCACAAAAATTAACCAGGCTATAGGTAGCTGTGAATTATGTGGCTAAAAATACCTCTGCAGCATCTCCTGCTGAGACATCCCCCAGCAGAGCACTGAGGAGCCTGATTCCCTACTGACATCCCATTGATCACCCTCCTCATTGCGGGGCTGAAGCTATCTGTACATAGGTATTTGATGGGCTTGCCTGGCTGCAGCACAGCCAGTTTACTGCTCATCAGTCAATGTGAGCATACAAATGCCTGAGTCAGCAGTTATCGAGCACAGGATGAGAGCATCCGTCTCGGGAAAGCTCAGCTGCCTCAGAAGGAAGGGAGGTAACCTGCTGCCAGCATCTGCTGAACAAGGTGCCATTGGGAATTGCTGTGGCTGTGTGTTGAAGACCAGTCTTTCATCACTGCAATGGTGTTTAGATGCATGGAACTGCTTGGGGCCGGTGCAGCCACCATGGCACCAGTGCCTAGCGTCACCAGCCCTTCCAGGGCACTGAGATGGTGCTGGTGGGTAAAACCAGGATCCTGCACCCCCAAACCACAGGCTGGGCCAGGGAGATGGGGGTAGCAGGGAGGGAGGAAGTGAAGGGGGGCCTAGATGGCATCACAGCACCCACAAAGGATCAAAGAATCATAGAATCACAGAATCAACCAGGTTGGAAAAGACCCTCAAGATCATCAAGTCCAACCTTTCTTTAGGACTTCTAAGGCCACCATTAAACTGTGTCACTGAGGGCCTCACCTACACAGTGCGTGAACACTTCCAGGGATTGTGACTCCAGCACTGCTCTAGGCAGCCTGTTCCAATGCCTTATCACCCTCTGGTGAAGGAATTACTGCTCATATCCAGCCTAAACCTCCCCTGGTGCTGCCTGAGGCTGTTTCCTCTTGTCCTGTCACTTGAACATACCATACACTCATCCTATCACACGACACCAAACCCTTCCCTGACAGCACGGTCTGTAGGGTTTACACACAAAAAGAAAGCCTTTTTTACCCCCAGTTCTCAGTATGATGCTGCTATGGGGGTCTCCTCTGGAAGCCAAATACATACCCCAGCCTGCGGTCCAGAGCAAGAGGACGTAACCCGCCGCAGAGAGGAGGCGCTTTCCCGTAGCTGACCACCAGATGGCAGCAGAGGAGCGGCCACTTCACCGGCCCCGGCGCCGGTCCCTGCGCCAGGAGGCAGCGGAGTTCCACTGCCCGGGGGCACCGTGGGGTGCTCCGCTGTTGGGGGCTGTGCAGTGAGTGCTGGGGGTGCTGTGCAGTGGGTGCTCCACTGTTGGGTGATGTGCAGTGGGCGCAGTGGGTGCTGTGCTGGGGCTGTTCTCCGGCTTGGGGTGCCGGGCAGTAGTTTTCCTGGGACAGAGGATAGGAGGTCCCGGGGGGTGTCAAGGTTTTGAGGTGACCGTGAGCATGAGGCAGGGTGCAGTGGCAATGGAGACCCCGGTGTGCTGCATTCATGTCCTGGGACACCATCACCTCCCCCTTGACTGCCATGTCACTGGGGGGGTCCTGCCTCCCCATCACATGCACACGTTTTTGCAGGGGCACACAAACACCACGTGTGTGCTGGCATGCTCCCACCCATGCAAAACATACAGGCACACCCAACACAACACGTGTAAGTACTGAGGCACACACATACTTGCAAGCATGCACGCACATATGTGTGCATGTATGCAGTGCACATATGGGCATGAACGCACGTGCAGGGGGCACATGCAGACATACACAGATGCACTCATAGTGCCATGCACATGTGTAGCTGCATGCTTGGGCACAGCCAGGCCCCATCCAGCTGCATGCAAAAGAGCAGGGAGGCACTTGCACACGTGTGCACACACATGCACTGCCCTCGCCAAGGCTGCCTGTTAAAAAGTACCTGGGTGGGTAAATAGGGGGCAAGGCTGTGGCTGGGGGGCCTCAGCCCAGCTGCAAATGACCCACGGCCGGTGCCAGCTCCTTAATCCGTGCCGAGGTCCAGGACAAACTGTACCAGCGCTTGTATAAACCAACTCGCCTCTATTTATTTAATTCCTTTCTATTTATTTAGGGCTCAGCCAATGGGAGGCAGGGGAGGGGTGAACACACATATTGCCCCACACACACCCCGGGCCCTCTCCCTGAACTGCACCAAGGGCTCCATATGTGTCACTGCCAGGGGACTGTGTGTGTGGCCTGTGGCCTGTGGTCTGTGCTGGGACACACACACACACAGAGCAACATGCCTACCAACATGCATGTGTGCACACTGATGTGTGCACATGCCCACACGTGTGCTTGCATCCACATGTGCAAACGCATCAGGAATACCCATGTTTGCACACCAGCACAGTGGGGGGGGGGCCGGCACTGCCAGCCCCAGTCCTTAGGGGACAGGAGGTGATGTAAGGATACAAGGCCCATGTTCCCAAGGGGATGAAGGCCAATAGGAGGAGCCAGGCTGGGAATGGCGGAAGGGGCGATTGCATGGGGAAGGCACAGGGTGCACTCAGAGTCCCCTATGTCCCCATCACACTGTCCAGGGCTGATGCAGGGGACTCGAGGAGAAGCTCAAGAAACACAACATGAGGGATGCTGATCCCTGCACCCCCACCCCAACGTCATCTCCCTCCCCCCACCGTTACATAAAGGCATGATGACAGGAAATCAAGGGGCAAAATGTGTCACTCGAATTAATAACTGACTTCCTGCAGTTGCAGATTCACCTTCTGCTCTTGTTTATACCCCCCTCCATCCGTCCGTTTCGGTTAATGCTCCCCAGTGCTGTTTGCCATTAACTGGCTCCAACAGCACAGGGAGAATGAGGCTGATGCCCATTTACCTCAGTATGGACCGGGCAGTGACCAGGTGCCCTGTCCCCATCCATCCTGATGCTGCTCAGGGAACCTGGGATCCCATTTGCTCAACCACCACCTGCCCAGCACTCTTGGCCATGGCACCCCAACCAGCTCCTGTGCAGGGAACAGGGCTGGAGACACAGAACGGCTCTGAGCTCAGAATGGTGGGGTATGGCCAAGGGTCCTACCCACCCTCACAGCACCCTACCCAGATGGAGCCAGTGATGTCCCATGGTCAGCACCACTGCACCCTGAGGACCCGGCAGCCTCACAGGGCTCCCGTTTTGTAACTGGGAGCAGGGCTGGCTGGCTGGGAGCTGGAACTGGGTGCGGGGGAGCTGAGGCCAAGCCATTGTGTTGTGCCGACGCTGACTCCCGCAGGAGAGCCGTGGTGCTCCCAGATGAACCCAGCTGGCGCAGCTGGTTCCTGGTGCGCTCTTTATATATTCCAAAAAGAAAAAAAAAAAAAAAACCAACAAAAAACCACCAAACAAAATTCTTCCCAAACCAGTTCAGGTTGCTAAGAGACAACAATGTGCTTTACATGGTGCCTTATTGACAAAGACCAGCTCTTAACAAGCTCAAGCAATGAGAGGCGAGTGGCTTGGAGAGCCTACGCTGCGAGCACGGCAGCCTCCCTCCACACAGAATAACCTTCGTCCTGCCCCGGCAGCCCCAGCAAATGGCTTTTGTGCCCCAGAGACAGGGTTTCTTCTCCAGTATCCCCTCTCCCAGAAGCTACAGGAACCCGCAGGGTCCAGCCCTGCACCCGAGTGTTTTGGAGCTGCTGCTTGGCACAGGCACAGTGCTGAGTGCTGCCTGCCAAACACCCACCAGCCCAGGCGCAGCCCGAGACGCTGCCGGCTTCCTTGGGAAGGGAAGAGGAGCCGGTAGTGGTGCCGGTTGGCTTCATGCTGCCTGTCCTGGCACAGTGGGGCGTTGGGTGCTGTGAGCGCTGCTACGGGCGATAAATCCATCATCAGCACAAGAGCAAAACCGCTTCCGTGCAGGGCCAGACTTGGTGTCTGCGCCACCAACGGCAAAGTTGCTGCAGGGAGAAGGGTCAGGCTGGGCTCCTTGGCACGGGGTGCAAGGCAGGTGCTGAGCACGCCGGGGCTTGGGTGAGGGCTCTGCCGGCAGCATGTGCAGGCAGGAGCAGGCAGGGAGCTGGTGCCAGGCAGGGCTTGCAGCCAGCAGGCATGGCAGGGTGGCTATAGGGCTGTGCGAGCAGCAGCCACCAACCCACAGCCAGAAGGGGATGGGGGGAAAAGAATGAGGTTGTCCCCTCCGGCACTCTCCCCCTTGTGCCTTATGTGCCAACCAGCAGCATGGGCACTGGGGGATAGTATGGGAGACAGGGTGTGGCTGGAATTGGGAGGCAAGATATAGGTGAGAGGGTGAGAGGTGATGAAGGCAGTGAGGCTAGGATGCTGCTGAGAAGGAGTAGGTTGGGGGACACAGTGCGAAGTTGGGGTCACCCTGGGTTGAGGCCAGGCATTGTGCTCTCAGTGCTCCAGTGTCTCAGTCTACTGCAGCTCCCAGAGTTGCTCAGCACCCTCATTTCTCCCCCCACCAGTGCTGTGGGTCCTCCAGCCCTCGCAGTGTGGTGAACTGGGCCCCAAGCATTCCTATATCCCCCAGGCTGTGTCTTGGTACCTGAAATGGTGCCAAACCCAACCCTAGTCCTGCTATGACTCCATCCATGGGGAAAGGAGATGCTGTGGGCTCCCAAAGCAGCCCTGGAGCCCACACAGGAGGACTGCGGGGGGTGGCACCCCACTTGCACAGGTTCCGGGGAACTGAAGTGCACGGAGTCTGAGAGCCAGCAGCAGCTGCGTTGACTTTGGCTGCGGTGCTGGTTCCTGCTCCCACCTTGCCCAGCTAGCAGCGGCTGCTCCCAGCCCCAGCCCCAGGAGGGGGCCAGCACCCCACTGCTCCTTGGCACTGCCGCCCCTCAGCATCCCTTGGCACATCTCTTCACGAGCGTTGGCCACGTCCCCAGCTTTTCAGCTTAGTTCTCAAATCAGCTTGAGAGGTACTGGCTGCTTAGCACCCAAATCCCCAGCCAGGGCTAAAAATACTCCCCCCCTTAGGCTCATTGGGTGGCAACTGGAACTGCCCAGCATCACTGCAGAACTGCCTCAGGGGGACCACGGAGATGCCACAGGCGGCGGGGCAGGGACAAGGACCAGGGGCAGGAGCGTAGCCAGGTGCGCTGGCCTGCTCTAGGGCTCCACAAGGGTCTGGTTCCCAGGGAGAAGGGAGTTGGTGGGGCTAGGGAGAGGGCCCAGCAGTGCCACCAGTTCCTCACGCTGGTTTGATTACGAGCAGCGCCAGCGCACAGTGAACAGGGCTGGGGATTTGTAGGATTAAACCCAGGCGGGTGTTGCTGGGGGAGGGTTTTATGTCCTTGTCCTCCCCCCGTGACACCAGCACTGCTCTCACACCACCCTCGATCCCTGGGCAGAGCCCCAGTGTCCCCAAGGGCCACAGGCCCAGGCAGCTGCTCCTGCCTCTGATGAGTTTGTGCAGCCTCAGCCCTCAAGGTGTTTGGGGACCCCTGAGCCAGGGGGAGGAGCAGGAAGGGGGTCACTCCCTGCCATGCTGGAGGTGGGAAGCTGAACTAAGGAAGCCTCATCTCATATCCCTACAGTCACCAGGGCCACTGGTGCGTGTTGTCACCCGTGGTCCTGATGGCAGCAGAGCAGTGGCTTCATGCTGGTGGGGCCCCCAGCCCTGCACCAGTGCCTGGCAGCTCCTGGCCTCCGGCACACTCCCAGCATCGCTGGAGCCATCGCCGGTTTATAAATAGTGTCTGGGCTGAGAGCACAACCACGTTCCCTAAAAACCATGTGGCTCCAGTTAGAGGATTAATTGGAAATGCTTATTTTGATTTTGCAAAGTGATTGGATTTTTCCAGGGCATTTTGAGAGGAAAAAAGTCTGAATTTAATTATCACCAGTCAAAAAAAAAGAACCATGGGACTGAGGGTTTGAGGCCATCTCCTGTTTGCTTCACACCCCGCTTCAAAAGGCAGGCAGGCTGCGGGGGGACACAGCAGGGATGAGGTGGGGACATGGGGAAGCAATGGGGATGGTCCCTGTGAACAGTGAGGGAACAATCACCACAAGTGCGCTACAGCCAGGCTGTAACATGCGGCACCATGCACCCTTGTATGGCTCGGGCAGGACAAGGGCTCAGGGGGAGCTATGTCAGCACAGGCCAGGCTCAGGTTTGGAGGGTTTTCCTTCACCAAGTTACTTTGCATTTACCAAAATGGATTTTCAGCAGTAACTGCCTTTCTTCTTCCTCTTCTTCTTAAGGAAAACATAATTCTCATGATATTTCTCCAGGTTTCCACTGAAAAATTAAAAGCAAATGCTCTTGCACACTGGCAAAATGTGGAAAAATGTCTAGGAATATTTCTGCCCAAGTGAAAACAGTTTCAGTTCTTTTTCGAGATCTCTTTTTTTTTTTCCTGAAAAGAAACCACAGTTGCCTTCCCAGTTATTCTAGTCGGACTGGTTTCAAGACAGACTTCCCAGTTTAGAGCCTGGAGCTGGGTTGACGGTGCTGTGGGGCAGACACATGGGGCTTTCCGGCAGCCCCAAGCCAGCAGTGGTGTGATAGTTCCCACTGCTCATTGTTGGGGGGCACTAGGCTGGAGACACAACAATGCTCCATGCTGGAGGCTGGAGCTGGCAGGATGTCAGCTGAACCCCACATTTATGGGGCAATCTGGGACCCAGGCATTGCACCCCAAAGCCCTCCTCGATCACCTTCCCTTTGTGCCCAAAGGCCATGGTATGAGGAATGGCTGCCCCAGCCCCACTGTTTGCTCTGGTTTTATTTGCCCATGCATTTGTGCCCTTCACACAGGAATCAAAGTTAACATATGGATCCAGTGTGTCCATCAGGGATGAGCCCACATGGGGTGCTGGGGTACTGGATGCAGCCTCACGAGGTGCCTAGCTGCATCAAGGGTCTACTCCCATACTCCCCTGAATTTCCAGGAAACCCAGAGTGCCTCCATCTCTCCCAAACACCCCTATTTGGAGGCTTTTTTCTGCTTTGGGACTGAGAGTTGGGTGGGGATGGAGGCATCATGGTGGATACAGGACAAGGAGGCTACGGCTGTGGGAGCCATTGGCTCTGCACACGCCAAATTCCTGCCAGGCCGGAGGAAGTGGACTACAAAGCAGCAGTAAACATTATTGCTGGGGCTGAGATTTGGCTCGGCTTCCCAGCCTATGATGCTGCCTTCCCACTCCTTCCTGCTTTGGGCATACAGCCAGGATGCCCAGGCAAGTGGGGAACACCAGTGAGGGGCTGTGGGTCTCATCCTGCCTCTGTGAGACAGTTTCCCTGACTGTATGCTGGGGCTGGAGCCTTCCCTGCTGCCCCAACCTCAGGGATGCTCCTATAATAGAGCCTGCCCGTGCAGCATCACATAGAATCATGGAATCATGGAACGGTTTGTGTTGGAAAGGACCTTAAAGCTCATCCAGATCCAGCCCCCTGCCACAGGCAGGGACCCCGTCCACCAGAGCAGGCTGCTCCAATCCCCTGTGTCCAACCTGGCCTTGAGCACTGCTAGGAATGGAGCAGCCACAGCTTCAAGCCATGTCCCAGCCATGTACGTGGGTGCACAAACCCGCGCCTCAACACTGGGCCTTAGCCCAAAAGGCACAGAAACATTGGTTAAAAAGAGACACGGGATCCAGCAGGAAAATCCTCCCCCGCAGGTTTGATCTGCTCCAACTGCCGCTGATGGCTGAACGCCAGCACGGAGCTGTGCCTCAGTTTCCCCTCTCAGCAGTGCAGTGGCGATTCTTCTGCAGCTAACTGGGAATGGGGGAGCAGAGGCAGATCCTGCCTCCAGCCACAGCAGGTGACCACCGAGCCCCTTCTAGACCCCAAGACTGCTGGAGCTGTGGGCAGCAGCAGCCAGCGGAGGAAACAGCCCCAGCCTTGAGAGTTGGAGGGTGTTTGCTGCTGCCTGTCACATGGCTCCTGCCCCATATTTACACACCAGAGCAAGCCAGGCCCGGTCACAAACATGGTGCCACTTGGGTAAACACAGCCACCAAGGGAAGAAACCCAGGAGACACATAAAGAGGGGGAAAAGGGGAGGGAAAGAAAACAGAAAGAAAAAGAGAAACAAGGGTAAAAGTGGTGGGAGGGGGGGAAAGGATGAAAAGAGAAAAAAAAAAAAAAGAAAAAAGGAGAGAAAAGAAAAAAGGGAGAAATGAAGAAAGGGGAAAGGAAAAAAATAAAAAGAAAAAAAAAGGGAAATGGGTGGGAGGAAAAAGAAGGGGAAATGAACGAAAAAGGAGAAAAAAGGAGGGAAAGGAAATACTGGGGAGAAAAGAAAAAAGGGGGAAAAGGAAGAAATAAAGGGAAAAAGAAAGGAAAAAAAAAAGGAAAATTAGGGAGAAAAGAAAAAAAGGAAAAAATGAAGGGAAGGAAAAAAGGGAAGGAAGTAAAGAAAAAAGAAAAAAGGGGGAAAGGGGGAAAAGAAAAACAAGGGAAAAAGTGGGGGAGGGAAAAAAAGGAAAAAGGGGGGAAGGAAAAAAGGAGATGCGGGCAAAGGAACAGAAAAAGAGGGGAAAATGGGGTGAAAAAAAAGCGTTAAAAAGGGGAAAGAGGTCAAAAAGGAGCCAAGCAATCGCCTTAAGGACTGCTTTCCGAGGGAAGCGCCGGTAGCGCCGCATTTTCCGTGTGAAACAGTTGGATCAGCAGCGCAGCAGCCGCGGGCAGGGACTCAAAGTCCGTTTGTCACCCTCCCAGCTCAGGTGCTGCTGCCGGGCTGGGGCTGGGCCGGGCAGAGCGTGCGGCGGCCGCCGAGCGCTGGTGCTGGCGCTGCTCTGACACCGCCGTCGGAAACACAGGGAGGGAGCCATCCCCCATCCCTGGCTCGATGTGCAGCGGGAGAACTGAGGCATGGTGCTAAAGGGGAAGGCTCATCCCTCCACCGCCTGCGACCATGCCACTGCCAACCCCTCCTTCCAGTGATGTGGGGCTGACAAGCAAAATCGAGGGCAGGGCAGTGAAACATCCATCATGTGCGTATTTGCGTCTGTTTGTGTGTGTGTGCACGCATCTCCAGGGCCCCCTTCCCAGGGCAGACCCCACGGAGCTGCCTCTACCCGGCATCACTTAGCCCAGCATCACTCACCGCTACTGGGCTGCTGTTGACATTCAGTATGAGAATGCTTCCCCTGGGGTGACTTTTGTGGGAGCTGCCACCGCACCCATGTATCCCCTAGGTACTGACACATTCTCTGGAGAGCTGGGCAGCACAGCATCCCTTGGTGTCTGCTCCATGGTCCACTTGGCTGCAGGATGCCGTGAGCCTAAAGGCAGCGTGTCCCCTGCTCACGCAACCGCCAGCACCTCTAAAGCCAGTTTTTCACTCCCCACTCGGCCAAGCTTCCCAGGCCTCCTAACAAAGACCAAAAAATAATAAGGACATGGAAAATTCTATAATATCCCTTTTCAGCTTCTTGGATTTGGCTTTTGCTAATTCAAAGCAGAGCCTGGAGGGGCGGGGGGGGGGGAGTCAAATCAAATCAGAATCATGGCACAGAAAAGCCAGATTTCACAAAAAAACACCCAACATTTGAATGCAGCAGGGAAGAGAAAAGAAAGAAGTTTAATGTGCGCCTAGAACCAAGCAAGCAGTGGTATCATTTTTAATTAGGAGCCTGTTTTCAAGGCCTTTATTCCTTACAGCGCGCTCAGCAGCCAAGTCCTTTCCCTCCCTTGCAAAATCATGGCAGGGGAAGGGGAATGGAGACCGTTGTGCAGCTGGAGAGTGCAGCGAGGCGGCAGCTTGCGCCTGTTTAAAATCAGCCCTCGGATTAGGGGCAGCCCCCAAGTCCTTTCCCAGGGAAAGGACCCCTCACCCGACATTCCTTGTGCATGTACCTCCAGTTTGCATTGCTTTGCGATGCGCCTCCATGCACCAGCACAATGGGAAGCTTCTTCTGGAAAACTAAGAGAATTCTTTGCCGTTCCCTTCAAACTTTCTCCTTGACAAATTCCAGCCTGGATTTCTTCTCTGGCAAACAAAACCCTCAGAGGAACCATTTCCTACTGCAGCAAACATCTGGTCCCAAGGCTGCTGGAGGGGCCAGGTTGGCACGGTGGGAGCATCGGTGGCACCAGGCCGCTCTTGCTCCCTCACTACGCTTCTCTTTGCTTTAGCCACTAACTCCAATGCCCCCATGACTCCTCCTCATCCTGCCGTGGTTCCTAAATGCTCCCTCTGGACACCTTTGTTTCCCCGAGACCCCAACCAGAACCCACCAAGGACCAGGGGGTCCCACCCATCACTGTCTACTTCCACTTCCTGCTCCCCAAAGCTGGTATGAGGCTCCCGCAGACTCATCCCCAGCAAAGCCATGGTCAGGATAATTGTTTACCTTCCTCCCACCCTTGGGTGCTGCTCCTGTTGGCACACAGGTATTTCGGGGACCCCCGGCGACAGAGTGCCACTGGGCGCAGTTCATACCACAGCTGAGCCAGTGCTGCCATCCTAAGGAAGCCATAGGAGTCATGGAACTGATCCCACTCCCAAAGCCAAGTTTTCCCCTCTTCGGGACCACAGGGTGACCACGCTGAGTGCAAAACTCCATCCCAGTGCCTCCATTCCCGTACACCCATCCCAGAGCCTCCATCCTGCTAGGGGAGGGCAGTGGCATCACAGCTGGATTTGAAGCCATTTGGCAGCAGTGAGGCTGATGCACACGGAAAAAGGCAAAACTCCTCCTTTTTAATGTGAAGAAACCAGTTTGGGATCAGGTTGGGGTGACTGGCCAGGCACCCATTGCAGAGGATGCAAGAGCCGGGGAAGAGCTGCGAAGGTGAATCCTCAGCAGCTCCTGAGGAGCTGGTTTCCAAGAAGTCCAGGAGGGGAAGTGGTGATGTAAGAGCGGATGGGCAAACACAGACGGGAGGGGAAATGGGGAATTGGAATTTCTTAAATATCCAACCTGCAGATAAAAAGACCCCAAAAAATTAAAAAGCCACAGCAGAAAACCCTGAGAGCCTTCAGACTGAAGGAGGATAACTCACTGCAATGCACTGGACTTTGTAAACTGAATGGTTACCTCCCCCCTTGCCAGCAACGGCTTCAGCAGTGAATAACCTGCTTTAGAAAGAGAAAAAAAATTGGGGGGGGGGGGGGCGGGGAGGAGAGAGAAAATACACCAAAAAAGAGAAATGTCCTTTTCCATTGCACATTTTGGCTTTGAATTGAGCTGAGCCAGACCTCTGCCGGGATGGGAGCCAGGCCAAGAGCCATATGCAGGAACAAAGTAAATAAATTCTGGTCAAAGCCAGAATATTCTCCTTAAAAGTGACTTTAAAAGCGAAGAAAGACAGCAACAGAACTGTCCCAACACCGGTTGTTTCCCTTTCACTCATGCTGATGGGGCTGCAGCCCTAAGCGCTGCACCTGGCAGAATGGGACCTTGGATAAAAACCCTGCAAAAATGGAGGCTAGAAATGAGGCAAAGAAAAGACATAATGAGGCTGGGGGATGTTTTCCATGGGGATGGGAGGGTTTCCCAAGCCAAGGATCTGCATCCCCTTGGCTAAGCCCAGAAGTTGGCATCGAGGCGTCTCAACAGTACAAAGCAACCATGAAACATCCTTTAGAAATAAAATGGAGCTTTCAGAAGAGGGTTTGGGCTCTGGCCCATGGACACCCACTGGGCTGGGAGCATGGGGTGGTGGGGAACAGCCTGAGACCCCCAGTGCAGTCTCTCACCATCCTCTGGCAGCAGGGTTGCACAAACCCATGAGGAGAAACGGACCCAAACCTCAAATTCCTCCCTCTGTGTTTCTCTTTGTTTGGGGTAGCAGAAATGACCTGCACGGGAGGATTAAATTGGGTTTGGATTCTCCCCACCCCCAGTGCTGTTTACAGGCAGCCTTGAAATAACACCAAGAAAAGGATTATTGTATTTTTAGTGTTATTTTTAGGGGTTTTCTATCTGGGGTTTACACTGGGAACTGGGGGGTTGCAGGGAACTGGGGCAAGCAGGGGCAGGATGGCAGCAGGTGTTCAGCCCTATGGCTAGAGCAGCCTGGCTGCAGCCCTTAACCTGCCTACATCCCACAGCTTGCCTATACCCCACAGCCTGCCTGCACCCCATAGCCTGTCTGCACCTCAAGGCTCCCTTTTGCTACATGGAGGCCGGGTGCAGGTGCCAACGTTATTTCAACCCCTGGGTCATTGCAATTATGCTTCATGCAGGATCTGGGCCCCTCATTGAGACAGGAGAAATGGGATTCATCCAGTGGAACACTACACGTGCCTGTGGGCTGCTGGAAACCTAACATCTCAGCCCTTAAACTCCGGCTGTGATTTACCCAGAAAATGCTCTGACAGCATTACAAAAACACAGAGCTAAGGCAGAACCCCCCTTCCCGCATCCCAAGCCCTCAAGAAGTGACAATAAACCCTCAGCCCTGCTCTTCCTCCCTGCCATTCCCCCACTCCTCCTCCTCACCAGCCTGTGACCACCAACTGATCTCCCACTGCACTGAAGCTGAAGCAGAACATCCACAGTCCCCCTGGATCACGAGGAGCCGAGGAATGGTGCTGGCTGCTGGCAGCTTCCGGCCGGGCACCACGGCCTTGGACATGTTGGAAATAGAATTCTTCTCTGGGTTTATTTTTGCACTGTATCTCGCCCAGGCAGAGAATGAAAACTGCTTCTGTGAGCGAAGTTATGGCCCAGTTCCCGTTGCTCCGGGCTCAGGGAGCTGGGGTGAGGCGAGTGAATGGCTTATTTCAGCCAACAGCAGTTTTCAGCTTTAAAAGAGAAAAATGGCTTGGGGGGGGGAGGGAATAGATGGTGACGAAGAAATAAAACACTAAAAAATCTAGAGCTTGTAAACATATAGATTTGGGGGTGGTGGGAACAAAATGCGAGCTCATTTCCATGAGGCCGATGGTCACACATTGGTGCCTCACCAACATCTTGAACAGCATAAAACAGACCTGGGAACACCCAAAGTGTGCAATGGAACGTGAGGTATCTCGGGATGCGCATGGTGAGTCCAGCAGGCAAAGGGGCTATGGGGATGGATGAAATAAACCTCCAGCATAGCCCCAATCCCTGTTAAAATCAGGATGATCCCTTGTCAAAATGCTCAGGGCTTGCCGAGGCCTCCCAGAAGAGAAGAAAATAAAGGCAGAAAAGGACTAAACAAAACCTGAGGGAACACCAGGTCAGTTTGGTTTAATTTTATTGTGAATATATATGATAAATTATTTAGCATATTATTTATCACGCTGGGATCATTTGAGTGAAAGAGACAGACTGAGATTATGTTCCTGTTTGTTCAAGACTCCAGAGCATGTCGGAAAAATACAGGCACAGATCATACACTGCAATAAACTAGGGGAAAAATCCTTTTCTTTTTTTTTTTTGGTTGCCTTCCTATATAAAAATATGGTTATTTGAAAGGATTAAAAGATTAAGGGATTACTCGGTAACAAGGGTTAAAAGCACAGGGCCAGACACAAAGGGGGTCGATAAAAGCAATAGGAATTATATTCCCCCCCCCCCCCCATCCAGCCCAAACGCGGCTCGTGGGTCACTGCCAACTTTCCAAGTGGGATAAGGAAGGGGGGAGCAAAGCCTCGGCTCCCACCTAATGCAAAGCAGCCTGTGGCTTTAAGAGACATGGGGGGGGGGGGGAAGGGGGGAAAGGGGGATGCTGTGGAGGGGAACTGGTATTGGGCACCCGGGGGGGAAG
>JASSUY010008888.1:3026-27760 GCA_032466535.1 Forpus xanthops
AGGGTGGTGAGGCACTGGAATGGGTTGCCCAGGGAAGTTGTGAATGCTCCATTGCTGGCAGTGCTCAAGGCCAGGTTAGGCATAGCCTTGGGTTACATGGTTTAGTGGGAGGTGTCCCTGCGTGTGGCAGGGGGGTTGGAACTAGATGATCTTAAGGTCCTTTCCAACCCTAACTATCTTATGATTCTATGAGAACATAAGTAGGGAACAATAGCTGATGATTAACAGGTGACACTGTCTACTGAACTTTATTCTGAGTCTTATATTGGGAAGGAAATACTGTCTGGAGAAAAGGTTGTAGGCAGAAACAGACTGATGGCTTAGACCAGATGCAGGGTACCCCATCTGCTGGATTTTGTAGCTCTTCTAAATATGCAAGCAAAAAAACAAAAGACACTGATTAAACACAGAGAATATAAATTCATCAACTAACTCCAAATTGGACCTGTAAATGCATTTAGTGGTTTTCTACTGCCAGCACAGCACACAAACTGAAAACAGAAAAGCTTAAAAATTTTATTGTCAGCAAATTTTATTCTGTGTACTGGTGAACGCAAACTTGGTGCAATTTCAGTTTTATTGCACTGGTGCAAAATGGACCCACATTTTCAAAATATTAGTATGTTACAACAGTCTGTAGTATTGCAATTACACTGTAAATGCTGAAGTTTACACAAACCATTTTTGAGTAGATTATCTTTGAATGAAAAAGTCCTCATAAAGTTCAATCAATACAAAATAATCAAGTGATTTCAAGGAACTTCTCAGTGCCCATCACTTTCTGCTGGCTCCCTTGTGTGTTGATTAAAAAGGCTTAAGCTCTTTCTCAGTAAATCATATGGTGATATAAAAAGAGTGCTGAATAGCAGTGAGAGGCAACAGCCCTTTTCAGCTCCTTTGGGCTGTGAGCCAAGGAGCTGTGAGTCGCATTTTCCAGATCAGGGCCAGGGGCTAAGATGAGCATACAGAAGAAAGAAAAGAGAATTCTGATACCTGAAGGAGCATGACAGGAAAGGAGAGAAAGCAGTTGTCATTAGGAGCTGTGACAGCTACTTGGGGAGATCTTTCTGGAATGATATAATGGGATACTTATAAACTAATCTGACAAAACCACAAGCACAGTATCAAGTGGTCTCACATTATTACAATACAATTTTTCCATTTTTATAATTAAAATTATAGTTACTCAAATAGTAAATAAAACTAACATTACAATATACTGAATATTATTTTGCTTTCATTTCTTTGTTAGTTACTATTATCTCTAATCATATTTTAGCAAATATAACTGTAAAATACAAAGTTACGACTTCTAAAATAGGAGTTTCTTTGACATTATACCTGATCTTTTACTCTACCACTGCCAGAGACCTTGCCTCATGACAAATTTGCCATTTTTTCTGCAATATTACATTCAAATAGCCTATTTTATTTGCTGATATATCATGTTGCCTTATATGCTAACTATCATGTGACTGAAAAATCACATTTACAAATTCCAGGTTATCTATCAATTTAGTTGCAAACCATGGAAAGCCAAAAAATGCATAAAATCACAGAGGATTAGGAGCAGAAGGAACATGTGCTTGAAGCAGGGGGAATATATTAAATCTAGCTAGAAATACCAGGTAATTCAAGGAAAACAACTGCACTGCAAGCCTCCTTGTCGTTTCTGTCTGGGGAGCTTTGACAAAAACTCATTGCTATATATGATAAGATTGATGTCTGAGGTACAAAGAAGTACAAAGACGAGCCTGAGGGAGTACAACCGAAATCCTACTGAAATTCAACAGAAGTGAGTGGTAAGTCCTACAGGTTCCTTTGACAAATACCCCCACATATAAATGATTAGAATATAAATTTTAAGTTTTGGTAATGTTTCCATCAATAAAGAATTTCAAAGGTCCCACTTCTTCACTGTCTTCCACCGTATATTAAAAAAATTACAAGATATATAAAACAGGAAAAAAAAAAAAAGGCAAACATGAAATGCCACTAAATCAAAAAAACATTTCAGAAAACCACATGTGATGCATGGTAACTGCTTAGGAAGTGGAATAAGCAGGAGAGAATCTGAACTGCAACCTTGAATGATGCCATGGATAAAACTCTGACTGATCCACAGGTAATTCTAATCTCTCCATACAATCAGTGTTGGAAATCTTTATTTGCTGAATTACCTGTTTAGAAGATGGAAGCAGGAAATAGACCAAGGTTTGGTGTGAATGAACACCTTCTCCTCCCATTTACCATAGTAGCAATAAAATCTCGCATAGCTCTCAAATAAATTTTCTTTCTATAAATCTCAGTACATTTTTCAAAGAAAGTACTGGGAACTCAATTTTGCATGAAGAGAAACCAAGGCACAGGGACTAAATTAACTTGTCCCAGTCCACTTACAGAGTGATTATGAAAAGCAAAATGCAATGTATGCCTTTCGCATCCCAGCACTATATTAGTCTATCCCATGTCCCCTTCAGAACCAAATCTATTCTGCTTAAGTTCATCAATATCTTTATGATGATTAACAAACAAAAATTAAAACACAATTGATAAAAAGTCAGCATTTATCAAAAGATGGCACATAAAGAGTTTATAACTATTTCCTATTTCATACATGTACCACTTTGTGGCAAATGCTGTGTAACATTTACTTTCCAAGCAACACTAACATTTTATCAGAAACAAATCTGGACTCTAGAAAAACCCCTCAAGTTAATACCTAATACTCATTTCATACAATCTGCAGATATTTTCCTATATGAAAAAATCTGTGTTCTTTCTGGACATTACCCACCACTCACTCAGTATATAGTACAGTGTCTCCACAAAATCACAAGAGCATACTTCCAGGGCTAAAAGGACTCCTGTGATCCTTTCTAAACAACTGAATGCTTCCTACTGATTTGTTCCTCAAAAGGTGCTTTCACAGCTGGACTGGAACACAGTACAATTAAATACAATTTTTCAATACATTATGTGACAACTTACATTCCATACCACAGCACATCATGCCCAGTATATAAACTGGGGAGAGTTACTGATCACTGCTCAGGTCAGGCTGAGTGTAGTTTGGTAGGTGGTAACAAATTGTATTGTGCATTACTTGTGTTTTCTGAGCTTTCATTACTTCTCCTGTTGTTTCCTATTATTATTATTATTAGTATTGGTATTATTGGTATTCTTTCTATTATATTTTATTATATGTTATTTTATTTTAGTTATTGGACTGTTCTTATTTCAACCTGTGGGGTTTACATTCTTTTGATTCTCCTCTCCATATTGTCCTGGGAAAACGGGGAAGGAGGTGGGTGAGTGAGCAGCTGCATGGTGCTGAGTTACCCGCTAGGTCTAAACCATGACAACAGCAAAAAAAGATACTAGTATTTCTGGGAAAACATTTCACTGACCCAAGTATAAGCAATTCCTCTCACTACATGGTCATCTTCTTTTTTCCTAAGGCCAGATTTGTATGGGAAAAGTTCAAACAACAAAAAATGCACTCTCATCCTCTCATAATGGTTGGCAGATTTTGGCAGTTTTTTCCATCTGACGTAGAGATGAAAGTGTTCCAAACACCTCAAAAATTGCTAGTGTCCATTAGCAAGCAGTACTGTCATGGAGCAGACTGAACATTTTGTTTAGCACCCTCTGGAACACAGCATTTTGTTTAGTAAATGGTTCTGGCCAAGGTTCTTCATTCCTTACTTGTAAAGATTTTACTCAATCAATTCTGTAAAGAAAGTTTGGCTTTTTCTTTAACCATTGTTAAACTAATACACGTATATAATCATGAAAGCAAATTGTAAGTGTTGTAAAATATGAAACTTTAAAGAGGCAAATATGAGAAAAAAAAAAAAGAAAGGGTAAATGACACACATATATATTGATTTCTGCAAGACAGTCAGAAATACTGTGTTTTTGTCCTGGGTTCAGCATCAGTAGTTATTTTTCTCCTTTGTAGTGGCTAGTGCAGCGCTATGTTTTTGATTTTGGGCCTGGGAACAGCACTGATAACACCAGTGTTTTCCAGTTACTACTTGGTAATGTTTAGGCTGAGCAAGGACTTTCTGAGCCTCATGCTCCTCCAGGGAGGAGGGGAAGCTGGGAGGAAGTTGGGAGGAAGCAGAGACAGGACACCTGACCCAAACTGACCAAAGAGGTATTCCATATCACAGCACATCATGCCTAGAGTGTGAAAAAGGGAGAGCAGAGACCCAGAAGGGTAGGGGTGCACTGCTTGTTCGGGCTGGGTATACTTGGTGAGCTGTGTATTCTTTCCTTGTATTTGCCTTGTCATTATTATTGGTGGTAGCAGTAGTGATCTGTGTTATACCTTAGTTACTAAACTGTTCTTATCTCAACCTATGGGAGTTGCATTCTTTTGATTCTCCTCCCCATCCCCCTGGGACTTGGGGAAGAAAGAAGGGGGAGTGAGAGAGTGAACTGCTTGAGGTGGTTAAACCACGACAGGTTTATACATTGACAAGATAAATGCGTAAGATTCATGGACCTAAATCTCACATACATATACGAGGGCTTCATATTAATATTTATTTTTACATTAGCATGATTTCTTAATTTTAATTCTTAAAAAGATCATTCTTGGTATCATACCTACCTTAAGGCAATGTGTAATTTTTCTTTCAGTTTAGCTTAAAAACATGAATAATATTAGTATATAAGTAACACTGCTTAATACTAATGTGGCTGGTATGCAAGTATTAAAACTACTTCCAAGAAAACCAAGAATGAGTTTTATACATGAGACTCAAAAAATGCAGTTATTCAAAGCAAAATAATATGCCAAGTATATGCATTCTTGTTATCATATGATATTTGTGGGTTTGATGAGTGCAAGTTTATGATTAAACTTCTGCAAATTGATTACTAAACTTCCTTACTAAGCATCTGGATTCTAGCTTTAGAGTGAATGAAGAAATTAGCTTTACAGTGGGAGGATTAAATCATTGGTTTCTTATATTGGTCATTTCATTCTCTGTGGAATAGAATTATGCGTGGTGTAAATGGCATACGCAAGGGCTAACACAGTACAACAGTCTGCAAAACCCCATAATAACTGAAGTACACTGCTTGGCTTTACCTTGGCATGTCTACCAGACTGGACAAATGTTTCTGCCATTTCCACCTCATTTCTCTCTAAAAAAATTAATTGTCTAACAGTATTAGAACTGAAAGAGTTCAGAATGCAATTCTCTTCTCCCCCAAAACCCTTCAATGTCACAAACACTGACTGCTCAGGCTCTGTAGAAGCTGCGTATCTATCATCAAATCTCATTGCACTGACGTATAAACTGTGTCTGTTTGCTCTTTACCAAAACACACCTTCTGATGTGTACAAAACACAGAATATAGAAGGAAATAGCAGACGGCCAGAAATCCCTTTCAGATCTTTGGGAGGTGTGAATCTTTTATACCAGTGAATAGAATTCTTGAAAATACTCTGAATAAACTCTCTTAAAAGAAGGGTTGTGGTTTCAAACTGCATTGTTGGTTATTTTTCCAATATTTGTCCTCAATAGCCCTGTTAAAAATCTGAACACCATACCATCACTCGATTATACATATGTATGCATTTTTAAATACATAAGTAACATCTGCCAGATGTATACAACCTCTGATACTATAAGAATGTCTGGTATATTCCTAGGGAATTGCTGCATGATTTTCCTCTATTTGAAGAACTCATTTCAAGCCTTTTATTTCTGCTTCATCTGCCAACTTCAGTCATTTTTGTCTAAGCACTTAATCTAAACATGAAGTATTTTAACAAACCTGCAAAAAAATGTGTTTAACCAGTTTGAATGACAGTGTCTAAGGAAGAGAATGTCTTCCTATTTATGTTCATTTATGAAAAATGACCTTCCCTGAATAATTTCCTTTCCGCAGACCTGATGCAAAATGAACTCTGAGTCTAAAATAAGCACTGAGGAGGTATAAGAGAGGAATACGAAAGATACAAATAGGGATTACTTAGAAAAGAGACTGAAGGATATTGTCCATAGTGCTGTCACTGAAAAGATAAACACTTCTTATTACCCTTTTTTATTCAGACTTGGGGAAAGAGCAACCCAGAAACCAGTGGATGCCTGGTGCCAGGGACAGGAATATAAACAAGAGGTACATGACAGCTAATGTCAGCAAAGGGCTTGGACACAGCCTCTGACAAATCTATCTCCAATACTGACCCAATTGGCAGGATGCGGCACAAAGGAACAGGCTTTCCCAACAGAATAAAAGGACAGTAATTCTGCAAGAGGTCACATAAGATACCCTCATCAAAATTTCAGCCTATGCATTTAACTTATAAAGGCAATGACCTAAGACTAAAAGGGAATGGAGCAACCAACTTATTGACTTTTCAAAAACATAGAAATGAGAAAAAGACAACTTATATGCTCTCCAACATCCTACAAAGCCAAGTGTATCTATAATTTCTTTCTGCCTCTTACAGTTTAGTCTTCTGTTAAAATAAAAGCTACAGTAAGATTATTGCAATGCTTTTAATATTTGTGAGGAAAAAATTACCTTGGTGCATTCCCTTATTTTTCCTAACTTACCTATCATATAACCCCTTTAAAGCTCCTCTCCAGCTAAGGAAGCATAGCTAATAATTAGACTTTGAAACAGTTAAAAAATATGTTTTGTAGGAAGAGAAATCCAAAACAGAATGAGGGAATCTGAAAAAAGAGCACACACACAAAAAAGAAATGCACTTCCCAGTTCAGCAACTGTCTCTAAAGAACCACTCTCAGTTTTAGTGAGAGATGCCATAACAATCCTTTAGGTTATTTCTGTATTTGACCTACAGTCTTCACTAAAAATTTCTCTTCTAGCTATATTTGAAATATCAGAAACATTCATTGAAAGGTTAATTGAAAACTAAGAAGACAGAAGTGTGTGTACCGATAAACTAGCTGGGTTTGATTGTCTTTACAGAGAATGTTCATATTTCTTGAGAATCAAAAACTAGAGGTCTACCATCAAGAAACTAGGAAAAAAATTTGCATACAAACATATACAGAAAACCAAAGATGCAACCACAGTAAACAAAACTCCCCGAAGACAGTGAAAAGCTAAGGTCAAAAGTTGAAACTCAAAACTTTCCAAAAGGTTGCTAGTTTTAATATTCAACAAAAACTGATTCATGACTGCCACCTGTTATAGGACTGCTACAGTCCTACTGCTGCAGCAGACTGCTCTGAGGAA
Source organism: Forpus xanthops (assembly GCA_032466535.1). Classification (NCBI taxonomy): domain Eukaryota; kingdom Metazoa; phylum Chordata; class Aves; order Psittaciformes; family Psittacidae; genus Forpus; species Forpus xanthops. The sequence continues at coordinate 10,257 of JASSUY010008888.1, forward strand.
AAATTTGGCAAAATCTTGGCAAGCCTTCCTTCACAGGACACTTCATATAGAGGCTTTTAACGCCTATGGTCAGTCCTGGATGATGCAATAACTATTGCTTGAGGAGTAAATATGTTACTCTTTTTTTTTTTTTTTTTTTTTTTTTCTATCAAGGACATTAGCACTTAAGGTTATTACATTTTAGAAGGAAATTTTAGAAGCCAAAATGTCAGGGGGCCCTGGAAAGAAAGCAAGTCTCAGGAAAAGCTGTAAAGTATTTTGCTTGCAGTGCAAACATCAGAGTTATCAGCACATATAAATAGACATCATTCTACCAGACTTCAAATAATTAATTTAAAAACCCCAACAGAACAATAATTAGTTGTAATGTTTAAATAATTTCCAACTTGTTATTCTACAAATCATAACCCAACCAAAATTATTCGTCACCTCAGAATTTTCAAATATTAAATACTTAAAGTTAATTACAATTTTTTAATTAGCCTCTTTAATCAACATTTACTCTTCCAACTCTTTAGAAAAATCATATATGTTTAGTTTTACAATTGTTCTGTTCAAATTTCGGTTTGTTTGTTTTTCTAAACAATGCAGCTCTTCTCTAAGGCAAATGTCAAATTTGTATCACTGATCTGGTAGGAAGCCTATGACGCATAGCATCAAGATACTAAACTTAAACATTTTAGAGAAATGTCAACGCAAAATGACAGAAAAATAAAAGTAAAATCTGTTTAATCCTATGTTTTGCTTTGCCTTACTTGATTCCCATTAGTTTGTAAAATGAAGTTGAAAATTCCTGTTGTGTACTGACATTTCCTCTGACATTAAATGTGGTGGCTGATACACAATAGCATTTTTATGATACAGCTAATACAGATACACCAATATTTTAGTCACAGCTGTTCATTTTAATGGCAGTTTGCTACAGAATTCTGGCCAAGAGTCAATAGATTTGGTAGCTGACTCTTGTAGCAGAACAGAGAGTAATATCTTTTTAACTTAATCAAAATATTAAACCACAACAAATTTTTGACTCTTAACACATATTGAGAAAAAAACTCAACCTCAGCTTTTACCTCCTAAATTTATCAATGACAGCTTCAGCCAGCCTAAAATCAAAGACCATATTTCCCTCGATTTAATTACTTTTTTTTTTTTTGCAAAATTGTGATACTGGAAAAGTACAGGGAATATGAATAAAAATCTATGTTCTTGCAAACATTCTGAGTCACAGACTGCACATGATACTGTATTGTCATTAATGGGAACTACTAAACTTAGTGAGGAAAACAAAAACCTCGCAAATTGCTATCAATTCAACAACAAAGGTTAGAATGACATTTTATCAACTTTGTGAATCAACACTGCCATGCAACAACTGTGCTGTCCACCCATCATTTTTAGTGTGCCACCTCCCTCTCCCAACACTATAAATACATATTAAACATCTCCCATGGCAGTGAGCACTCTTCCCATTTTCAACACACTTTTTGCCTAAGCATTATTATTCTCCACAAGATGCTAACCAAGGGAAAAAAAAGTAAACTGGCAAAGAGATAACACAAATGGACATAGTCATCCATGTGCTGACTTGCTGATCTGAAAAATGATAGGGGGAAGAATCCTACTGGCAGCAATGACTATGAGAGTTTTGGGCAACAGAAGTGTCCAGCCTAAAAAATGATGTGACTGAGGGCCTCCCCATTCATACCGTGAATGCAGGTAACGTCAAGGGCTGGGACCTGGAAAGATCTGATTCAGGTTAGGATCCTCTGGAGATTTAGGCGATCACAGACAACAGTCAAACTTATTCTTCCACGCCTTTGAAGATGGAAGCTTATAAAATGAGAATATTCCAGAGCTTCCAACATTTACAGAACAAAATACCAGTTAACCCTCTATATAGTAGCTTACATCATCAACCCAGCAATGCAATACCTAAATGAAAAAGTATTCATGGTAAAAGCCCTAATGTCACCTTCATGTTTGAGGGAATATATGATAGTCAAGAAGTTATTATTTCCAAACTCACATGTTGAAATTTTCTAATTGACTGCTCATATATTTCAAAATTATTTTTTAATTACCAATTGAACAAGCTAAATTAACCCTGAAACTTGAAAGTTAAACTGCTCTTACTTATCTACTTATCTGTAAACATACCTACCCATTACAGTAACAGCTGCCACTATTTTGATTAACACCCTTGCAAAGAGCTGCTAAAGCTATAGCATCAACCAACCTGATTCCTTACTGTGCAGTGGGATCTGTACGCAAATGAATACCCAGAGCTCTTGACACATTTACACACGGATACCAAAAATGTTTCAGGAGCCAGGGATTATGCTTAGGGAGGCTTTCATTAAATTCTCATTTAAGAACAGATGACTTGCATAGCCTTGGTTAAGTCTCAGTACTTGTACCTCAGTACCACATCTTTAAAACTGTGTTAATATCTCTCCATTCCATGGGAATACTGCAAGTGTGAACACTGTGAAGTCATAAGATACCAGAATAACAAGGTCAAGATGTTCATACAACATTTGTATATAGCTGTGAGTACTTGTTTTTCATAATTAGTAATAAAATAACAATAATTTTGGAAACAACTTCATTATGAAACAAGACCACAAGAGAATCAGTAACGTCTGTAGTGACGAAACCAAAATAAATGTCTATTTATGCTATTAAATGACTTTTCATATGAGGCCTCAGTAATGTGTTCATCAGAATCAAAACAAAGCTTGAAAACTGCAACTATCATGCACAAAACCCAAACATAACACTCCAGGATATATATTCCAAAGCTACGACTACCTGATAGTCAGCGGGCAAATAACGTCTAAAACATGAAATATTTAGTTGTGCTGCATCCTAGCTGGTAACACCAAGATGCTTCCTGGTTTGTATGATGTGTAACCTGAAGGTTTCCATATTTGTCCATTTTTTAAGTTACTCAATTTTTAATACCTATAGATACACACAAGTAGCATTTTATGTCTCATATATAATCATGAACATTGAAAGCACTCAAAAAATAATTTCAAGTAGGAAATAATTTCTTGCACAAATGGCAAGAGCAGCTAAAGTAACTCTCAGATTGTCCTTCCCTTCTTTCACTTTAGAGACGTTATATCCATGAAGATCTTTCTCTCTGGTGTGACACGTTCTCCCTAATCTATGTACAGTTTGCAGTGAGACTACAGAAGATCCCTAAGAGTTTTTTCAGTTTTCATGAAAAACTGTAATCCAGAGCAGTATTCTGGCAGTTTCTGTCTTTATTTAATGTCATTGGCTTCCTTTAAGTTGTGCAAATTATAAAGGACTGGTCTGTAGAATAACACAAACATGCTGGTGACCCAGCTCCCAAGCCACATCTTTCTAGTTCAGCTTAAACTGAGTCCAGTTAGATCCCTCACTCTGATGGCAACATTAAGTGTGCTTCTACAGTGCAACCTTCTGCTCTAGTTTTATCCAAGAGGAATCCAGTTCCCTCCTCTCAAGTATAGTCAGTGGGGTCAACCAGAAGATTCACCAGTCTAAAATAAACAGCTAACACAAGGTATTTATCATGAAGACCAAATTCCATCTCTAGAACTACTGGGATTTGGCACTTCCTGACTTCAGTGAAATCATTCCCAACATGTGTACAGTAAGTAAAAGCCGAACACAAGTTTAAATGAAGTTAACAGTATATGTCTTACATCATTTAACATATGTGAAAAAGATTCAGAAACTCACCATATCAGTATCTGAAACTGGTCCAAAACTGGTCACATAGATGTTAGTGAAGACTTCAGTAATACTATCTAATACAAAAAGAAAAAATAAGCAAACATATTAAATTTATAGTAGTTCTTCAGGCTATCTATGCAAAATTTGGGACATTTTAAACAATTTTCTGTCTTTTTTACTTCTCCTAATGAGTATCCTCTGTAAGTACTGAGGGTCTCCACCCCACTTCCACAGAGGTTACCAGATGAGAGCTTGTCCCACTGAGAAGTTTGTTTCAATTAAAGGACTACACAACCATCAGCAACTACATGGGTATTTCTCATTTCTCCCCAGAAAAAAATAACCACACTGTTTTGGACTTAATACGGTAGTACAGTTCTGAACATCAAATGCCTTTGTTGCAGAGGTTCGCTCCATTGTTGCAGATTATTCCCACTACAGACTTTCTAGTTCAAGGCTGTTTTCTTCATCCTGAATAGCTTTTTCAAAGCCAAAGACATGAAAAGGCTTACAAAGTAATTATTGCGTACACCAAATGTAACATTCAACAGCATCCTACTTTTTAATTCAGTATGTTTTTAAGTGACACATATTTTACCATAAGTTCCTTCTCTTGATACACAACGCTCCTGATACATTGTTGTGGTACTGTAAACACTGTAAGAAACTGTTCTTCCTAATCATTGCAGGCAGACAGCCATGAAATCAGAATATTATATATTGTAATGCAAGGACAAATAATTGCTGAGTTTTCTATCTTCAGTTTTCAATTAGGCTCAGAATGGAATGATATTCACTAAGAGGGATAGAACACACTCACAGGAAATTTCTTACAGCAATTGCCAACTACTCTCTGCATTCGAGAGAGTCAACACGAGGAATTCTCTGCCTTCAAGCCACTTGGTGGTTGGAAAATAAAAATTTGAATATAAGTAGATGCAAGCTACAAGTTGACTTACTCCAGAATTTTCTCATTCCTGAAAATATAGCTGCCTGTTATATGAGTGATCCTGCTGCTATATCATGATATCCTTATTTAATCATTATTTAATACTGATAGCTAATAATTTCTATATTCCTAAGAACTACCTGTTCACAAACATGTGGCACAGGCAAATTTTTTCCTCGTATTGAGGCCAACAGTATAATCACTGCCCTCTGTTGGGAGAAATCAGAAGTGCTAACCCACGGTAGCAGATGCTCTAACAGCCGCCGGGCAAAAGCAAGGGTGTTCCATGAACGGCTGCATGGAGAGCAGTTTATTTTGAAAGGGATGTAGCTGCACCCAAAGCAGAGATGGGGTGATAGAGTACTTTGAGAAACCTTCTGGAGCATGGGAGTGGCACATTCCTGCACTCTCAACTTTAAGAAAACTTGAATTTCCTTCTCCAACCAAACACTAGATGTGCTTATTAGAAGAAAGGACATCATAAAGCCTCTCCTATCAAAAAAAATCTTCTTTCCAGGGTCATCTCTGCTTTTAAGTCAATAACTAAAGACTAACTCTTATTATGTGTCACACAAAGTTAGTTATCACACTTCCCCTGCATGTCCAGGGAGATATTCATTTGTGTGATAGAGACTTCAGCAATCCCATATGCAGCATCCATACATAAGCTGAGTAGATTTCTACTCCAAATATTTTACAAATTAAGCCAGTGGACAACCAGAGGAGCTGAGTATGCACTATTCTTAGTATTTAACAAAAGTAAGTATGGGTCTGACTGAAATATCATATAGAAACCACAGATGCAGTCCAGAAAACCAGTGACTGAAATTGAAGGCTTTCCAGAAAAAGAGATTATTCACTCCAAATGGATACCTGGCACAACTGGCATGAATGGAAAAGTGACAGGAGAGCTACTCTTCAGGGGGCAAAACAAGGCTGCAGGGACTGTGAAATTTGGCCTGAGCTATTAACAACAACACAAAATCTTAATTATATTCCTTGAAAAACACTGTTGTTACAAAAATATGACTGACAGTGAAGTATCCCCACAGCAGGGAATGGAGGCTAATTTCAATTATACTGGTATAATAACAATAATAATCTGATGGAACCCTCCTGTAGGCAGCAAAGTCACTTGGCAAACCTTAAACTGCACACACACCCCCCTCAAACGGTTGGAAGCATGGTCCTTGTAACTTCACCCTACTGCTACTAGATGTGTGCATCTGACATGTTATTTGACACATGGGAATGAGTTTGCAATTTTCATATAGTAAACTACAGGACATGGAATCTTCAGGCTTGCCTTGTATTTTAAGTTTTAATTAAAATATCATCTCATAGTCTATCCTATTATTTCTACATGTTTCAGGATCCATCCTCCCATCAGAAATGAGCAGAGAAGACAGAGCTGAAAACAAACAAACTGAACATTATATACTACTGAATGATATTATAACAGTTTGTAGATTCCCCTTGGTGGTGTACATTAAACACTTCAAATCCTTGGAGTGAAGGATCATGACTTGGGGATTGGAGAGGATATGGTTGGGAAGAAGAGGAGGCTTGCTATCCACAGATCCTCAGCTGCAAGAGCTTCATTTAAGGATGATATAATTAAGATAAGCTCTTCAATGTGTATAAAAAGTCCTGGGGAAAATTCATCCCTGATAACCTAAGGATAGGAATGGATGCAAAGTAATCATGCACCTTCTCTTTTTTTTTTTTTTTTTTGGCCAAAAATGCCTTAAACCAGTGCAGCTCCAGGCAATGGTGATAGCAGTGACTGTCAATGACACCAGTTGCCCTCCCCCAAGTTACAGGTTCATCTCTGGCAGCTGCCACTCCACCGGGCTGCTTCTCCTCAGGCAAGAGCCACACCACGGCACAGTGAAGAAGGCAGACAGAATGTCTTGTGAAAAGGTATGAAAGGATCAGGGAAGCTGAAAAGTTACAAGAAATTATAAGACTGAAGAAAAAAGAAGGATAAGAAAAGAGAACAAAGGAAGACAGTGAAAAAATATTAGGAGAAAAGTACATAAGCAATGAACTGGCAGATTTTTATTTCTGCCTCCTATTTTCTCTCAAAATGCTGCATATTTTATAAGTGTCTATTCATACCCTACATAAAAAGAAACTGGTCCTTAAAGACAAAAGAAGCTGAAATGTAATAAATTTTGAATTATTCCTGTTACCATCTGTTAGTGTTAGCAGCCAAAGCCTTGAACAGGTTTCTTCTTTGTTACTTAGTGTTACAATAAAGACCCCTCTGAATTACAGACGTGAAACCAAGGTTTCAGAATCAGTGTCTACGAAAACAAAAAAAATCAATATTCCTTTTTTACAATAAATATTGCAGTTACTGCTTTGAAAGAATACATGCTTGTCAAATAAAATCTGTATTAAAACATATTGTGTTGCACCTCTGGTTACTCACTGAAAACAATTCAGAGGCAGAAAGAACAGTTTTAGGTGGACTCTAATCAGAATTCACCCAGCAGGCACCACAGTTACAGTCTTTTTATAACTCACGTTCTGTTAAGAACAACACAAGTTATCACACTTAACCCACTGGAGATTCAAACAGTTCTGGATAATCAGTACTTGTGGAAAAGTCAAAGGAATGTACTCAGCTAAAAAATGTTCAATGCGACACGTGTTCATGGACAATCTAGCATCTGTTCTTCAGAGGAAAATTAAGGACACGTTTTTTCCACTTGAATTATAAAAATATTTGTCTTCAGTTGACATGTAAACATGTATCTAAAAGACCTGATTTTCAAAACAGCTTAAATCAATGAAAGCCTAGTGCTTTTGAAAAAGTCTGCCTTTTAAAGAACCCTCTGTTGGCATGAGTGGGGGCTGATTCATTCACATTTGTGAGCTTTTAAGTTATTCTGAAACACTGCCTTTGAAAGTTAAACAAATACAAACAGGAAAGGGTAAGGATATAGTTTCTATTTCTGATGCTTCTTTTAGGGGAAAAAAATCTTGAAGATGATGTGTAGATCCAATCATCACATGAAATGCTCTGAAATTCAAGAAATACTATTACAGCACCATTTCTAACTTGTCTTGGTCAAAAATGTTAAAAGAGAAGCCTTAGCTGACTTAGCTTAGGCCAATTACTTAGAATATGGAAGCAAAAGGTAAAACGATGAAAAAAATGTCAGGAAAGTTAGGAATAAAGAGAGAAAGAAAAATATCCTATGGAAATAGTAAAAGCAAAACCAATTAACATCATGTTTCATGTGGTTCTCAAGCACTCGATTCTTCTGATTCCCTTTCCTTCAACAGTCATATCAATATTTAAAAAAATCTAAAAGAAAAAGCAATAAATATACCAAATTTCAGAAGATTTATAGATCCTTATATTAGCAAAAGGTTTACTGTGTGATTTAATGACATTCAAGCTTTTGCAAATATTAATTATAATAGCCTGTCTCTTAAGATAATAATTGTATTATTTTCATTTTTCTGTATTTGAGAAGCTGAGGTAGAATGGCTTAAAGAAATGTAAGTAATACAGAATAGGAGTGTTTACCAAATCTGACTACAGCTGTCCAACATTAAGTACCCACACTTGAAAATGTCAAAATCATTCACTAACAAAAACTTAGGAGTTTAGAACTTAGTTAGAATTCGTATTAGCGCCTTTGCCCCTTCCATTATGCCAACTCTTCTGCGGGGATACCCATTCTGGTGGCCTCAAGTCCTGATAATACTCGTTCCTCAGTAGAAGAGCTGACTCAGCTGATGTAGGCTGCCTCCTGGCAGAGAATTTGAGATGGCAAAAGTCTAAATCAATCACAGATTAAGTAAGAAGGAGGTGGTCAGAAAAGTCGGATGAAAAGGTCCTTCATCATCATTTACCAATCTGTCAACATTGGAAACTTCCATAAAGGCAATTCAATTTTGAACGAGTTCCTTTGGAATGCTGTCTGCCAGTCAGTTTTCAAATATCCTGCTTTCTTTCAAATGTCCCTTCTCAGGTATCTGCACCTCTGAAGCAGTTTCAGTGTTTGCAATGTGGGATCCTGTCCTGGGTTCAACATGCAAGGCTGGGGACACCTGGCAGCTCTCCCTTTCCTGAAGAACTCTGAGGCAGGATTACCTTTCTTGAAATAAATTTTCCAAATATTTCTCAGTTTCCAGAACAACCTGTGTTTTTCTCATTCCCTCTCTCTTCTGATCGAAATAATAGACAATTCTTTCTTCACAGAGAGTAGTGACAAAAGATTAATGGCTTGTTCCAGGTATGTTTAAAAGACGAGAAGAAAGGACTGTGATTATTGAGAGTTTTCAGAGTTGACTATCAGCAAGGTTCCAGATGTTCACTTGCAAAAAGCCAGATATACTATCCATTAATGTGTCAAAGTTATGTTCACAAGAAAACAGACTAGCAGATTGGGTTGGACTTTTTTCACTTGAAGTTTCAGTCAATCAAACTATAGAAGCAGGGTTTGGGCAGCTAAAAAAAAAAAAAAAAAAAAAACATTCTGTTTGAGGTAATCCAAAACCACCAGAAGCCTTCTTGGTGGGAGAGAGTTTTTGAAAAATACATACAGAGTTCAATTCCTTACAAACATGATTTTAAATGTGAAGCAATTATTACCCAAGAGAACACTGCAAGGCTGTAACTGAAGGGCTGCTACACCATGAAAAAAAAAAATAAAAGTTTGTAATGAACTACTGCTCTGTAATTATGTCAACAAAAAATAAAAAAGGTCAAGTCACAGTGCTGTGGGATCCTTAACTAAGGGTTTCTGAGGTTTTGTGGGAATGCAGTCAAAAGCTTGATGTTGCTTTAATTATTTTGCTGTAAAAATTATTTAACTGGAATTGACATTGTTCTGACATTGTAATATGATCTCCAACGGCATGCTTGGCAATATTGCCCAAAGGCTTTGAAATTGTTATTCATAATACAAGTCACAAATTGCACAGGTGAAACATACAGGGCCTTAATCCATCAAACACTGCTCCAACTCAACTCTTTATCTTACAAGCTCCTTAGCATGTCTGTTGACAGCTGAAGACACCCTCTGGCTGCCAGTGAATGAGAATCAGAGGAAGTCATATAATGTGAAGCTGCAAGAACAGCAAAATCGATAGGAATGCAAATATTTCAAATTAGTGTTCTGCTAATTCTTCGTTATGCTTGGTTTTGGTGCTTTATGTGACAGTTTAATGTGCCCAGCAACTCATCGTCTTCATTCATTATCCAGCCATATGTGCCTATACAATACACTTCCAATTTATAAATTTAACCCAACTGTGAGAAGAAACAAATTCACTTCTCTCCTCAACATCAGCACTTCACTTCCAGTAGCCTCTTCATCCTCAGACTATCAGCAAGACAATTTCTTAATATGAACCATAAGTAGATTCCTCTTTCAAATCTCCATCTTTAATGAAGTTTATGTAGAGTAAGCTTACCAGTAAGACCTAGCAGTACCTGTAAGCGTTACAGCAGTTGCTCTCTTGATTCATTTTGGTGTAAATGTGACCTGAATCAGGCACTGTACTTGACTTCTCATGGTGTTGACTGAAACAAGAATATGTTCTGGAGAAAATATTCTGGAGGAAGATAGAGGAATTGAAAGCCAGTAGGCTAACGGACCCCAACTGATTTCCCTATCAGTATCTTACATCTAATATCAGGCATAACACCACATACTAAATAGCTCCATGCAAAGACTATGAGAGTTCCTTCCAAAGTCATGAAGGTGGGCAACCCTGTAAAGCAGTACCATACTCTTGAAATAAATATCATTGTCATTTAGATTAACTAAATACTTGGTTCTGAGTATAAGCCCATTCTCAAACTGGAATTCTAGTTCAGAAAAGTAGTATTTATTTTTCCAGAATTTAACTGAACAGCAGGCATGAAATATCATGAAAATCTAAATTTGAGGAAGAACTCACTGTAATACAAAAATCCAGTTAAAAGCAGGCATACCTTCAGAGAGTTTCTGACCGTCAAAAAAAAACACATTAACCTAGCTCAACTGTCAACATAGTTTTTTCCTGTAGCAAAAAAGTGACATGCAAAAACATTGTCAGATATGTTTTTAGCTAAGCTAACATCTTTTATAGGTGAAAGTTACCCTCAAAATGTGCACAGAATGAAATTTAGTCATACCTGCAACTCAGGTAACATGATACATCTCCACGGTAGGATGAATACTGAGATTTGTCATGTATTTAAAAGACACTGGTGCAACCTGTAAAAGCACTATTTCCAGCTAGCGAACAGAAAATTTAAATTTTCTCTCTGTGCCGAGTGATACATTTACACATTACTAAGATAATTTTCACATCCATATAACAGACTCAGGGTTTAACTTTCACTCAGAAGAGTGCAGCTCACATATGCAAACATTATCTTTGCTACTTTTTCTTCTCTACCAAGAAACCTTTAATTTACAAATCTTATTACTTCAGGTAACAAAACTGAATGCATTTCCGAAGGGTCCTATAAATTAAGTGCCCTGGATACAAGTGATATTTGATTTGTAGTTTCAACTTTATTATAGGCTTTCTCCATGAGTTTGAGAAAGTCACTCAAGGATAGGGCTACAGACTAATTTTGATGCCCAATTATCTTTTTAAGTATATTGGACAAGCTCCAGAAAGTTATTCAGGCTCCAAGTTTCCACTTAAATCGATAAAAGTTAATCTAAATGTCGCTGTTGTCCAGATCATAATGGCTCCATTTTGCATGATATCTGAATCTCCCTTTACTTCCAAATTGCTAGCACTTACCAGTACTAAAATTCCCTGGCTGCTTTTATTTCCACCTTAAGAGAAAAAATACCCTCATACTGCCAAGCAGCTTAAAGAACTGGCTCTCAACCAAATCCCAACGAGTTCTTCAAACTATAAATAATTACAAATGTACTGTGCCAGAAAGACTTTGAGAGAGAAAGCAAGAAATCAAGCAAGGATCTGACTCCACAGCCTAGCAGTGCTCATGGGATGTCGTAGGCATAAATTGAAGTTTCTGGTCAATATCTAATTATTTACACAAAGCAGAACAATTCCTTTCAAAGACTGATGAAGCGTGCCCTTAGAAAATTCACCTTTATGGTTAGGAAAGACCCTGACACACAGTAACCTGAGTTCATATTTCTGCTTTAAATCAGAGCATGCACTTGACAGTAGTTGCTCTCTCACAAGTTTCCGTCATCCCAGGCTATCAGCTACACTCATGGCTCTTTTTAGGAAGGAAGGACTGCCATGAGCTCTAGAAGAAGTACACCACTGTGGACTGGTTATGTTTTCTCACCCAAGCTTGGATGTTTCACCCATGTTGGTAAGAAAAGGCTTCAGCTGCATATCTCTCTTCAGCATTTTTTAATTAGTGACAGATTCTCACTCAGTTTACTGACTTTGTGAACTGCTTTTGCCAACCATTAAGGCTACACCCACACCATTTCTGAGGTGTACCAAGATCCCTAGCTTTCCCCATGTTCTACAAAGGAGAGCTGACTAAAGCAATTAATTACACAATACCTGGGTTCCAGGAGATGTAGGCACTGTCAAACCTAAGCCTTAAGTCTGTATGTGGCTGACTAGCCAGACTGTGAATATCTTTCCATACAGCAGTACAAAAAATAGGTCTCACTCCATGTTCTGATACATATGTAGATCTTTTATAAGAAGTAAAATATCTCCAGTGGAAAAAAACACTACCAGAATGATCCAGTTAACAGAATTGGAAAATGGGAGACACTGTTCCACACCAAGAAAAAAATAAAAAAAGGAAAGTAATTAAAAAGCATTCAGCTCTAAAATAAATAACAAATGTAAGTCAGTTTTAGTTGGAGTTGCACAAAATGTTCAGTAGAAACACGAAAGTGAAAAAATAGTTGAGTTTGGTTGGAAGTGATCCTGCTGAGATGGATTACTTAAAAGGCTGCAGTAAAATGAACTTAGCTAACACAACACATTTGGCAGCAAACCAAAACTGCATGGCATTCAAATGAAAAATAAAACATCAGCACTAAACTTTATCCCTCTAGACACTACAGCTGCCATTAGGATGCAAAGAGGTTGTATATAATAACCAGGCTGAGTAACAAATGGGACTACTGCATTTTTTAGATCAATTGGATGAGCATGATAAAGCTAAAATGAACCAGACTGACCCAGCACTGTCTAAAGAATGCGACAGAGGAAGACAAAGAGAATGAGCCCTCAAGTCTAGAAATGGAAGGGAGCAGTCTTTGATCAAGTGGAGCAATAATTATTTGGATCAACCTGAATCAGTACCATCACATATATAAGGATGACAAAGTTATTATTCCCATGCAACTGTATTTCCACCTACTCTGCTTAGACAATTTTGCTATTAGAAAGGAAAACATAACATGAATGTAAAGGCAGAACAATTCCCCAAAAAATTCCAGATTTAGAAATTTATATTCTCTCTTTTCTTTTTCTTTTAATGTTTGAATTTTATGACCTTGGTACTTAAGAGTCATGCAAGACCATGTAAAATTCTGCTGCATTACTCTTCTACATTAATTTATGGTTTAGTCTGTGTTTTATTCCAAGTCACAGCATTTATAAATCATCCCATTCAATTAGCTCATTCTTCCAGCCCCTCCTGCACTCCAAAACACATGTCCCCATAACAGCAGTGTCATTTTTAAAAAGCAGCAGCTTCTGGTTCCTCTTTACGGTCATGAAGTGGCCAAGTTGGAGCTGCTGAAAATAGGCTTTTATTGCACAGTGGCTCTTGACTAATTTGATTTTAGTTGCTAGCTTATTTGCTCATTTATCTCCTCTTTCACAGGCCCAGGTTCTTTTTAACCAAGATCACCGAGCCTAAGTTTTCTTCAGGTTTGATTTCAGGAGCCACTGTGGCTTAGGCTGGTAACACATCAACTTGCAGGTGGAAGTATCAGTTATGAAAGGCAGCTCTTCTCCAGTGACTTCCCATATTCCAAACATTAAAAAAAAAGAAATTCGCATAATTCCCTGGAAGAACATTGGAAGTTAAAGTTGTTCCTCACCAAGGACATGTGAAATGGTTGCAGAACTCGTGCTGGAATGACCAAGGAACCTGTGGTAATACAGACATAATACATACAGGATTTCTCTCTCTGGCTAAACGCTTCTTTTTCTAAGCTGAATCAAGCACTGTTGTAGTCCTTATTATCCTTGTTAATTATTTAATGAAGATTTCTGTAGCACATCAGAGGTCAGTGAAAAGGGTTTCCACTGGTGATGGCCAACATCAGACGAAGCCTTTGGAGAATGTCTGCCTCTGTGGTCAGCCATGGCATAAAGCGTTGTCACCTTGGAGCTGACAGAGACTGGGATGTTGCCCTGGGAAGAAGGGTCGTGCTTGCTCTGTGGCAAATATTCACTGTCACCAAATGTAGACATCTTTTCAAGGCTTGCTGCTATCAGAACAAAGTATGAAAGTCACACGTTCTTAAGTCCCAAATACTGATAGAGTTCCTCTAGAGATCAGCAGATTTAGGAAAGAATTGAAAATTATAATCCTTTCAGACAGATTAATTTTACTGTCCGTGCATAGTGTCTGGTTACTACAGTCCAGGAGTGCAGAGTCATTAAAAATGGAGTTACAGTTCTTTTATCTTTTGCTAGCCTTGTACTTTGCATTCAAGCATGACAGGAACCAATGGCAGAAAAAGGTAGTGCCTTTATTTGATAGAGGAAGGTATTAGTGGGCATTCAATATATTTTTTTGCAGCAGAAGCCTCAAATATATTTTTAATAGGTAACACTCTATGAAATTCTGTAATAGCATTCAGAAGATTGTGACACACTGTTAAACTAGACGGCATTCTAATCCTTCTATCAATCAGCCAGCATTTCTTATTTTAAACCAGGTGAAATAACTATGAGTTATAGGAAATTAATGTTTATCCAGACTGCCCTAATAGTCTCAAAAAAAGTTAGCATGGATTTACTAAAATCAGCAGCAGGCTGTGTGCATGTTAACACCCAAATACCCATGGTGAATGAGAACAGTTAAGCATACTTTTTCTTTACACTTTGCTGATGCCCACAGTTGCTGAAATGCAGGGAAAGAAGGAGTAGAGGTATAGGGTTTCAGATACAGCACAAATCAGACTGGCTGCCAACCTGTTTTTTTTCTATTCTTGACAGCTTTTTGTTTGGCAGGACAACTCGTGGGCTGATCATGGATAATAAGCTTCTTACTAAACAGGAGCCCTGACAAACCACAACTTCATGGTTTGAACCAACAGAGAATCATATTAATATTTGAATCGAACAAGTGCCCCCAAAACGGGCAAAACAATAGTAACATGGACAGTAAGAGGGACAACCTTCTTTTAAGCCCCAATTTAAAATGTTCCAGAGCTGTCAGTTACCCTTCTGTCATCTAGTTAATAATAAAAAAAGGTCTTAGATTATGACTGTGCAATGTGCCCACAAGAAGTGCACTGTAACACTCAAAAAGTCCCACAGCTGAGTCACTTGAATGCCTCCAAGCTACTTTACAGATAACAGTGTTTCCTAGAATCTCCTCTAAAACATATTCCCAGGATACTCCTAGGGCTTAGATTAAGCAGCCTCAAATTTGTCTTTTATGGTTGCCTGTGACAAGAGAATTCCCCTCTGGCTGTTCATGGGGGCATCATGGGAACATTCAGAACTCATCAAGCTATTGTACGTGAAAAAGCTATATATTTGAGACAAGAATCTGCTTTTAATACTAAATTAACAGGTTTTTTGGGGGGTTAACAAGTTAAAAATAAAGAACAGGTGTTCTTTTTTTCTTTGAAGCAAAAATATGAGCTTAATTGGAACCCAGTTTCTTAAAGTGCGTATTCTTCTGAGCAGATACTCAGGCTTTGTGAAAAAGCAGATACTAAGGCTTTGTGAAAAAGCAGACAGTGTAGAATCATAGAATAGTTAGGGCTGGAAAAGACCTTAAGATCATTTAGTTCCAAACCCCCTACCAGGAGCAGGGACGCCTCACACTAAACCATGACACCCAAGGCTATGTCCAACCCGGCCTTGAACACCGCCAGCGATGGAGCATTCAGAACTTCCCTGGGCAACTCATTTCAGTGCCTCACCACCCTCACAATAAAGAATTTCTTCCTCATATTCAATGTAAACTTCTCCTGTTTAAGTTTGAGCCCATTTCCCCTTGTCCTATCACTACAGTTCCTCATAAAGAGTCCCTCCTCAGCATCTCTATAGGCCCCCCCCTTCAGGTATTGGAAGGTTGCTATGAGGTCTCCATGCAGCCTTCTCGTCTCCAAGCTGAACAGCACCAACTTTCTCATCCTATCTTCATACGAGAGGTACTCCAGTCCCCTGATCAACCTTGTGACCCTCTTCTGGATTTGTTCCAACAGTTCCACATCCTTTTGATGTTGAGGACACCAGAACTGCACACAATACTCCAAGTGAGGTCTCATGAGAGCAGAGTAGAGGGCAGGATCACCTCCCTCAACCTGCTGGTCATGCTCCTTTTGATCCAGGTACCACAGAATATTATTTTAAAACAATTGGTTATTTTAAAAATAGCATACTATGCAGTAACAAAAAGATTACCTCTTAATTTTTTAATGCACAACTAAATATAAAAAGCCTGTTAAAAAAAAAATAAAGAATTCTGACAGCTTTTATCACCCAGCAGATGGGAAGGGATTATTATGGATGCAACCATTCCCTTATCTCAAACAACAGGCATTTATACTTCTCCCTTCTCATACTTATTTATTTTTCCAGGAGGAAAATATCTTCCCTTTTGTTCAGAAACTGCATGAAGTAATGTAGTACCAAGTTAACATTTAAAGATCTATTACAAAGAAGATCACTGTTATTCCATTAATACTATGGACAGGCATGCCCTCAGTATGGTAGAGGACATTTATCAACACACCAATGAATCTAAGGTTCAAACTTCTTGTTTTCCTCATTTCTATATGCCACACTACAACTGCTTCTCAGCTTCCTCTCATCCAGAGGGACTTAATTCCTCATTCAGTGAACCTATACATTTTGAAAAACACATAAATTACTTCAAATAATGAGAATAAAAAGGCTAAAGGAGCCTTTAGACTATCAGTCAGAATATCTAAAATATTAGGCTGTTTTATTTAGAGCAGGATTTGCCCCTTCAACTCCCTCTCAATTCTTACAGACAAATGCAGACTCTCCTCCCCATTCCCTTTCTGCTCTCTAGTATCTTGCTAAAAGGCTCATACGCTTGAGGGAATAGGAAAGGATGGCTCTAATAACTCCCAGTCTCCTAATGGAAGTCATCTGAAGAACCTATGTAGTGGCTTAAGCCCAGCCACAGCCATAACCCAGAAAACCACACTGTCTCTCTCTCACACACACTCCCCTTCTCTCCCCCGCTCCTGGAAGGATGGGGAGGAGAAGCAAAAGAATATAATTTCCATGGGTTGAAATAAGAACAGTCCAGTAACTAAGGTATAACGCAAACCACTGCTGCTACTACTGATAATAATAATCATAGAATCATAGAATATATAGGGTTGAAAAGGACCTTAAGATAATCTAGTTCCAACCCACCTGCCATCAGCAGGGACACCTCTCACTAAACCATGCCACCCAAGGCTCTGTCCAACTCGGCCTTGAACACTGCCAGCGATGGAGCATTCAGAGCTTCCCTGGGCAACCCATTCCAGTGCCTCACCATCCTTACAGTAAAGAATTTCTTCCTCAGACCCAATCTAAACTTCCCCTGTTTCAGTTTGAACCTGTTACCCCTTGTCCTATCACTGCAGTCCCTCATGACGAGGGGGGGGGGGGGGGGGGGGGGGGGGGGGGGGGGGGG
>JASSUY010008889.1:0-33635 GCA_032466535.1 Forpus xanthops
AGGGGAAGTTTAGATTGGATCTGAGGAAGATATTCTTTACTGTAAGGGTGGTGAGGCACTGGAATGGGTTGCCCAGGAAAGTTGTGAATGCTCCACCGCTGGCGGTGTTCAAGGCTGGGTTGGACATAGCCTTGGGTGGCACGGCTTAGCAGGAGATGTCCCTGCCCCTGGCAGGGGGGTTGGAACTAGGTGATCTTAAGGTCCTTTCCAACCTTAACTATTCTATGATTCTGTATCATGATGGTCATAGGTGGTGGCGACTTGGAATGCTCTTATCTAAGGACTTATCTGATGTAAGGTGCCTGTTCAGAAATAGCAAGTATGAGATAAGTTGAGAAAATCCTGAAGGACCTAGAACAGCAATGACAGAATTAAAGGAAAATACTTCAGTGCTGGTGCTGCTTTCCCTGGGCAGCAGGTGTGATCTGAATGATGTGGCTTACAGTGTACTCTCCCTTGTTATTTGCCTGAAATCTGAGATGAGAACAGTATTCATGTTTCTTCCTTGTGCGTCATCCCCAGTCAAGTTGCAGGCAGAAAGAGTTAGCAGTAAGGACTGTACTTTTCATCTTGCTTTTGCATTAGATATGTAATTTTAAGTGAGGAGTGGTAAGAAAATACTTTCATTTGGTTCTAGCCAGATTTGCTCTTACCTGTGCTTTAGACTGCTGGGTGTTGTTGCCATTTAGGGATTTTTTGTGTAGTGGGTAGTTGTAAGCATTAGCCGCATAGCTGAAAAACTTTCACTTTCTCACATACCACTCTTTTTCCACAAAGAAGTGCACTGGCAACAAGACTATCACTCACATGATTTTTCTGTAAGCTCGGTCTTCTGTGCTCAAGAACTTTCTCACTTTTCTGTACTGCTCTAATGCAGCTCTACAAGTAGCGAGTGGAGCCACTGAAGAATGAACTACTGAGGAATGGTCATCGATACCATTGCACTTGTTTTCCATCCAGACATTAACAACTGCCACTGCCAGTCCACAGTGATAGAGACCCTATAGTCATAGGAGTCATTCTGCCACCTCTGCCGTCAAGGTTGAATAATGGTGGAAGTTTCAGAAGCAGAGAAAGGGGTTTGTTGTAGCCTGGGATTATAAATTTACGTCTTGTAACTGATGGAAAAGAATTGCAACTATAATGACAGTTCTGGAGGGAAGAGAAAAGACATGTCTGGTTGTAGTTAAACATGGATTTGTCCTGTGAAGGAGGTCTGCTGTACATGCACCACAATCATTAGCTGTCTGAACTGAAAAAGACATGAAGGTGGCCTCAGAATTGAGTAAATACTCTTGTATCTCTAAGCTTCTCATTTGGGGTAAGCTTATGGTACTGGACTTCATGAGCAAAGAAAGAGTGGAAAGGACCTAAGTAATTCCTGCGCAGCTCGTTGCTCTCTGTGCCTTGAACAGCAATTTTGTGTTCAAGTTCCAGAAGTTGCCAGAATAGTGTCATTATTGAATTGCCAGCTTTGACTTCCTTTGCTGTGAACATAGTCCTTCTGCACTTTTTCCTATTACTTTCAGGGGGAAAGCAGACAAAGAAGCCATGCAGGAGTTATAAGCACCAACAGGGCTGCAGCTTTGCCCTCTGTCTTTTTGTTGTCATGCAGCTTGCACGCCACAAGCTTTAAACGTGTTTTGCAATCCTCCTTCCAACCCTCAGAAGGTGGCCTGTCTAGAAGACCACCTAACATTTCCAAAGCTTTCCTCACTGATTATGGTGTTTATCCATCCTGCTTTAGAAGAAAAGGAAATAATTTCCAGGTATACAGTGTTTGGATATTTTTTTGATCAGTTGTTTTGGTGTGACTATAGATACCAATTTGAATCCAGAGGTTCTGGTTTTTGAACTGCTCAGAGTGGTGCAGTTCTGCTTCTGCTCTTCCTCAGGGCCTCTAGATGCCTTTTACTTCTCTCCTTGGTGGGGTTGGTTGAAGCAGAGTCTGTTGACTATTTGAGAGGTTATTGCTTGTGTTAGGACTTCTTTTACTTTTAAAAGTCACTGCAGTTTGGTTTGGTATTTTTGTTTTGGCTTGGGTTTATTGGTTTTTTTTGATTTTTTTCCTCCAATTGAGCAGATGTATTGACCCAGGGTTCGCTGTAAATTTTAAACTGGTGTTTAAAACCAAGAAAAACACCATGAGACTCCCGAATACTGTAAGAACAGATCATGGCAAACTGAAAACCAAACACAAAAATTTCCATCAGATGGAAACTGTAGAAGTTACATTGCATTTTGCTGTAATATATAATTAAAAAATCAAGTTAGCAGGCCTATCAAAGGAAATATTGTAGAGAAGATTGAATATAGTATGATTATTATGTCTTGTTGGTCTCTAATGACTTTAAAATTCCTCTAATAAGGATAGTGATAATGCATCTTCATTTATTCATCATTCCATTTCAAAGCTGACTTCCAGGCCAATACATAAGAACTATAATAATGTAAATACCAATGAAGAACAAAATGCCATGGTAGACCCTGGAGTGTTGTTGATTTCAGCATATGTTTCAATAATGTAACATCTCTTGTACATTAATTTTATTTGTGCCTTTTAAAAAAATCATGGGATATTAATTTGTGGAGGACATTATAGGCATATTTTTTTGTGTAAGAAAATAACTGGTAATGCGATTTGCTGTGGGGAGAAAAAAAACTATTTTAGAACCTGTTTATTATTCTGAGAGGCTAATTCAGATATTTTTATGGAGCTCTTGGGTGCTTTGCAAAAGTAAAAGGTAAGAATCTTCTAGCAAACTGTGAATATCTATGCTGCAATTGCCAAATAGGATTTCTGTTAATAACAGCAGCTCTAGTTTCTAAACCAGTCTAAATAAAGCTAAATGCAAAGCACAATATTTTATAAGCCGGTTTATCTCAGAGCAGCTGGGAGAATGCTAGAAAATGAAATCGTTAGCATTGAGGTATCGTAATGAGGTTGAAAAGCTGGTTGATGCACATTGCATCTGACTGCTTCAGAAGCAGTGGTGGTCATCTTCACAGCTTCCCTGGTTTGTATTACAGACCCACCCTTGTTCTAGAGATGGACAGCATGGAGATGATGTGTGAGGGACCTGATGTCAGATCACTTGCAGATCTGCATGCCCTTTGCTGTGCTCTGCTCTTCCTTGTTTTTTTTATCTTTTTCAACAGTTTTCTCTTGTGTTGATTCTTTTTCCCACATATTTTGAAAATGCCGTAGTTCAAAATCCAAGCAGGAAAGTTGGGAGTATTTAACTACAGCAAGTTTTTACCTGTCGTGTATGATGGCAGTCAGTCTGATGGGTTGGCAAAGCAGCGACCAGTCTTACAGGAAGGGCTCCTTTCTCTCACCAGATGGAAGTGTTCAGCTTGGCTACCCAAAACAAACACACCGCTATGTAGCACCCGTAACTGAAGAAAGTAGCTTTGCTTGGTTTCTTGTTTACCACTACCATTGTTTAAAACCTAACATCTTTTTTCAGCTTGTTAGGGTTTTACCTCATATTGGCGTTTTCTTTGTTCCTAAATGTTTTATGGTTTTGTCTTACTTCTGCTTATCCCTGCCTTGTGACAGTCAATTATTTCCTGCCTTGTGTCTGCCATTTCTCATCCATGTACGTATCTCAGTCCACTGCCCAAGACAGCAGAGCTCTGTCATATATTGTGTATGCCATGTGCATTTGAAGTAAGCACCGAAAGATGCTAAAGTAACTGAAACTTTTAAAACATGCTCACTCTGCGCAGGAAGAGAAGAGCAAGGGGAATTTCAGACTATGACTTACCATTCCTAAATTTGCGTTGTGATCTCCAAAAATATTGTGCCCAGATCTTCATAGGGATTATTTTGTTTTGAAGACTCTCCTTAATAGGCAGGCCTAGAAGTATAATCTTATTCAAAACTTCAGTCTCATGTTGTTTCTCAGGACACTTCAAAATATCTGTGGGCCTGACAAGACTTCAGTTGTCTGTAATTAATATGAGAGCACTAGTTCCTGTCCACAAAATTCTGTAGGTCGTCTTCTGGCCATTTGATGTTCTGAAGTTGGGAAGTTTTTAGATAAAATTTGAAGTGAGGAAAATATATTAGAAGTGTTTACAGTGAATAACACCTTCATGTTACCTCTCCCTTTCCTTCAGCAGTCAGAAAAAATGCTAAAATTGAGAAGGAGAAATTCTTTCTTCTGAAAAATAGCATGGCCATCCTCACTGAACTGAAACTATCTGCAAGCTGTAGCTTAAGAAACAGCTCCTGTCATACTGACCATGAATGCGTGCTGTGATCTGAAAGTCTTGCTGCACCAGCCATCACACAAACACAAAACTCGCTTTGCCTGGCAGCATTTATTTTATTGACTATGTTGGTCAGCTGGTTAGCACTCAGATGGGAATTGCTTCAGTTCATTTGGCTGTCCTGACATGCTTCTGCAATGTCAGAGCTTATTCATTTTAGAGACAGTAATGATTATTCATTAAGGGGACCAGCACCATGCGGTGTCATAATACCGTACTGACTATTTCAAGACAATAACCTTTTTAAATGACATTTTCAAACATGAACAGATACTTTTCATACAACTACAAGCACTCTTTCCATGCAGTGCTTAATCCATGGAAGTAAGTGGCACGTAGGCACCCACCCTCTGAAAACCTTCAGGGGAGATTTTTAGTGATTAAATTCAGCTTCCGGCTGAGCTTTCGAAAGGGTAGCTTTCATGTTGGTCATTATTTCAGCAACTCACTTTAAGAAGTAGATCTTGCTTCAATGATTGAAAGATAAAGAAAAGCAGATGAGTGCATTGCAGTATAGGGCTGAAGTGTAAAAACATCTTTCAGAATTATACTGGATTCTGGTTTTCCTCGCTTTTTTTATTTACTTTTTTTTTCCTTTTTTTAGTTTAACAACATCTCGTTTTTTATCTACTCTTTTCCAATACAATTTGGTGATAGCCTGCTTCATATCTAAGTAAACATGGGTCACTTTGGAAAGTGTTTCAGGAAGTGAGAGACAATAGCACCAAAACCAACTTTGGTTTTATGTTCATGTGGGAAAGATAATAAAATTCTATTTGTTATCTAAGTTTCTGATGTATTTGTGTAACTTTGAGAACACCCTTGGTAAGTCAATAGTTTACTATTTTATTCCTATAAGGAAGCAATGGGGTTAAAAAAAAACAGAAAGCCCCACCTTCAGGTTTTGTCTAGTCATGTATTCATGATCAGTGTATGCAAATATAGTGGTTTCCACATGAAGTAAAACTGTTTTCACTTCTTTGTGAATAGAAGAAGCTCATCATTATAGCTCTCTTGGAAAAGGTACTGCTTTTGCAATATAAGGAAGAAGCTACTATGGACTATGGATTAACTGGGAAAGTAATATCAAAACCAGCTCTTCATCCCCCTCCAGCAAGCAGATATATATAGATACATACAAAGAGTAAGAAGAGTCATCGTAGAAGGTGCAATAGGCATAACATCTCTCTTGGAGCAGTAGCAGGGTTGCCCTAGGAGGGAGGTAGATCTTGGAGCTGAGGGTGGTGTGCCGGAGCTAGTTGCTGGTGCTAGGGTTTGTCAGCAGTACCAGGCAGAGCAGTGAACCAGGTCCAGGTGTGCAGTGAGGAGCAGCAGGAGGCTGAGGACAGGGCTAGGGACAAGCTAGAGTTTATGTGAGGGCTTTGTTAGGAGATAAGACACCTACAGCATGGGGTTGTGGTCCTTCCAGGAGATGGGACCTGAGGTAGTGCTAGAGACAGGCTGATCTGTTGTAGCAAGGACTGAAGGCCCAAGCTTCCCCAGAGACATGCTCCTAGATACGTGGGCAGAAAATGCAGACAGGAGTTTCATGAGGCTGGCCATGGCTGCTTAGTGCACTGAAGGCCCTCATAGCATCTATTTGTTAATTGTGAGTTTTATGTAATGCTTGGGATTGAACGAGCTCTCCCTTTTCCTTCTCCTTCCCCTCTTATTTTTACTTGAAAGTGACAAAATGCTGGTCTGGTGGTCCTTAGGAATGACATCCAGATGAACTGAAAGGTTCCTCTTGACTCCAAGAAGATAGCTTGCTACTTTCAACAAGATGTTTTTCAGCATCTAGTTTCACTGATTCAGCAGTGAAGAAAACTAGGTCAGAACAGATGGTAGAGTAGCTCTTTAAATACCTGGGTGTTGGCAAATTACTTAGTTGTAAACTGTTTCAGAGCAGTGGAGCAACAGTGGTTGAAGATGGTCCTCAGTGTATATTTGGAGTTCGTCTTCTGTTATTTTAGTTCTTTCCCTCAAAAAATCAGAAAGACACTATATGGGGTTACTTTCCCAAAGAGATAGTAGATCCTTGCCATATAAACGTTGCTGAGGCTTTCCTGCTTGGACTGAAAGCAGAGCAGATGTCTATAAATTAGCTAGATAGCCTTCAGACACCACAGTTACTTTCTCCTGGTGGTTAATCTCTTCTTGCAGTGTTTACAACCCCTTGTCGTGGTATTAAATGAAGGAATTATTCTGCAAAGTCATTCTACTTAGTGTAAGTGTGCTGTATTTATATAGACCTTCTCTAGTATAGACACTGTTTGTTATCTGCTTTGCAGTGATGCCTGGGTTTCCAGGCTGGTGTCTGCTGGGTTTGTCATGATATGGATGCAGTCAGACTCAGCACCTTCAGTGGGGATTTGTAGTATAAAGATAGAAAGTGAACCAAGGTGGAGAAACAGTTGTTATCCCCAGCTGGGTGTGTGTGTGTGGTGTGAGAAATCAATCACAGACATGCTGTAACTTCCCTGCTTCTTAATTTCGCCTTTTGCAATTTGCCTGTTTGTGTCAGAGATGTATCAAGCAGTTGATATGTGGACAGCGTTAACGTAGTTTTATTCTTGGGAATGACCCTTGCCACAATCTGTTTAGCTTGATGAAATATATAGTCAAAGTGGAATACAAATAAGGTGCATGGGGTATGCGTTCACAATTGCATTAGTGTACTATAAATAGGGGCATACATCCGCCTTTGGTATTTGCTAGAAATAAGCCAGGATGTGTTTTCCGGCAGCCTTTGTGCTGAAGGAAACCCATTTATTTTTAAGACGAGGTGTTTTTTTTCTTTGTTTTGGTTTGGTTTTTTGTTTTGTTTTTTTTTTTTTGTTAGGTTGTAGGGTTTTGGTTTTTTTTTTTTTGGCTGTGTTTTTATTGACTTAATCTTTTGAAGACAGAATCCTTTGCATTCATCGCCTGCCTGTAAGTACAGGTAGCAAAGAATAGTGGTAAAAATGCCACATACTTTCAATTACTGCTGTGTTCCTTTTGTCATTTTCTGAATGGTGTATTACTTGGCCACAAAGTTAACAAAATTAAACCCAGAGACTGAAATTTGGCCAGGAAAACCTCAGGGGATAATTCTCTGATACCCCAGGTAAGCCTTGTGAGGCTGCATCCATGCATACTCATTTCAGCAACGCAAGGCTGTAATTTTATAGTAGGAATATATACTAGTAGAAATACCTACTATATACAAGAAAAATATCTATTAAATGCAAGAAAAGATAACCTGACCAGTTAGTGTTTGTGTACACTCCTAAACATAGCCAGAGATACCTTTACAAGTTAGTTGCTATGAAACTTTGATTTCTAAGAAGCTGCAGAAATGCTTTGTTGTCCTGTGTGCTTGGACTACAGCCGAACATTCATCTGCTAACGTATAAGGCATTCTTCTGTTAGGTATTTCTCCAAACGCTGTGCCATCATGGGTATTTTAAATAAATCATATAACTGAGGTCTTATGTTGTCCCTGGTCTGAGGCCCAGGACTGACTGTGCTCTCTCTGTCTTAATATTGCTGCCTCATAGACTTACGAAAAAACAAAGCCTGGCTTCTGCTGAGTGGGTGTAATCATGCCTTACCATGTGGCTTTTTTTCGTATCTCAATGAGGAGGGGCTCTGGCAAAAAGGATCAGGTTTAGGGTGCTCTTAAATTATGTATTTCTCTTGTAATGAGAGCACTGCAAGAAGCTGTTCAGGCAACAGAGGTACAGAGCGCTTAATGTTCTGCTTTACTGGGAAGTTAGCATGAGGCTCCCTTTGTTTCAGGATTTATGGTTTCAGGAATTTTCTCTTTGGTCTGTTCAAAGAGGAACAAAGGGGTTTGTATGGGGGGGTTTTGTTTGCTTGGTTGGTTGGGTTTTTTTGTTTTTGTTTTTTTTTCATTAGGAAGTCTCCTAAATTGAATTAATGGCTGTTTTTATTAAAATTACATACATTTTATCCCATGAAGTCATGAAGTGATATATCGAATTTTTAACAAGGAACTGGGTGCATCTTGAGATATTTTAGACTGAAAGTATTTGTCTGATATATGTCCTCTGAGCACACATTTATTATTTTGATTTTTAAATTTTTTTTATGTTTTTTTAGCTGATACTGAAAACTGCCTTTCCTCATACACTGATATATTGCTTTCTTTTAAACAGTGGTGCCTGTTGGGAAAGAAAGGAGGTATGGAGAATCACTGGCTTTTTGGAATTTCTTTTTCTTTTCCACCCAGTCATCTTTACACTTAGAGCATACCTTAAATGTGTGTGCTTATGTGCTATTTGCACAGAGTGGCTTTAATGTGGTTGCAAGACAGCAGGCAATGAATGTGGATGAGTACTTCTAGTCTCATAAGCAGGTTATGTTTGTGATGACAGTAGGGACAAGGGAGGAGACTGTTGACAGTACAAGACGATGTGAAAGCGCAGTGACTATATGGTACAGAGAACTGGCAGTTTATTTGTAGCTTGGCGAATATGGGGGATGGAGCTGTTAAACCAGACATTTCCTAGGACTGGACAGGGCTGTGAGCCAGGTGGCATCTTGCTGCCTGATTTTGCTCTGGTTTGGGAATTTCTTAGGGTGTTTCCATTGTTACCATTGATTGTCTGAACTATATGCCTCCCTTCATCAGCACCATGTGGGTGGTAGGTTTTGCTTTAGGTAAAGCTTTTGCATCATGGATGTTACTGAGGGAAGTAAGCATCCTTCAGAGGTAACAAATTAACTCTGAATATTGTAACCAGTAAAATAGAAATCTCTTTGGGTGGCCGGTAGGCAGTGTAATTACCTTTTGTATCTTTTGCACTGGAAATTTGTGCTGTGTTTTATTAACGACATTTTCATTAGTCCCCTTCCCTTTTGATTTACAGAACACTAGCAATGAGGAGACATTTGTGCTCATCGTGAATGTTCAGTACGTTACTGGTCCTGGGTTATTATTCTGTCCCTTTCATAACGCAATTAGTAAAAATGAAAGAGGTGTTGATGTACAAATACTCTTTGAGGTGCATGAGCGCTGCAAATTTTATAGTTAATAGAAGAAAGCTACTATGCCAGAAAGGATGTTAAAATCCATTTCAAGTCATACATTTCAGGACAACAATCTCATTTAATGGTTGGCTGACTGAGAATGGCGTAACTTGTTAAGTTACAGGAATCGGGAATCAGCTGTTTTGTCAACAAGGAAACCGAAGACACCTTGTCATGTATTTGCAGTAGTATGTATGGAGTTTTGGGGGTGTGGGCTTCCCCCCCACACACACCCCAAGAGGTTTTTGGTATCTGAAGCAATTGGTCGATATATTGATATATTATATATTAAACTGATATACTGATGGGGCTGTAAGGAGCAGGACTTCCAACTGGGCAAGCATGCTCATAGTAATTGTCAATTAAGTATTTTTTCTGGACTCTTGACTAGACCCTGACAGGTTCTGTGCTAAAATGATAAATATTTTGCAGTGGAGAAGGTAGACGGATACTGGCTCAGGAAGGGTCAGCAGAGACCTGGGGTTTTATTAATGATGTTGAAAAACTGAAAAGAATGAAATATTTAGCGTTTGGTAGGTTTTTTCCCCTTTCTAAATGAGAATTAAAAACAGAGCTGTAAAGTGGAGTTGAACTAGCCTGTTTGACCTGGCTTGGCTGAGGTGGCAATTTTCGGATTTGTATCAAGATAGTTTCCAGAGTGTGGTGGGGAGAGGCAAGAGGATGTCACCCACCTCTCCTACACATCTGAGAAGGTCTTACTGTCACTGCTTACAAGCTTGATAGGTTTTTGCCGCCTAATTGAATTGTAGGTGAAGTTTACACTCTTCCTGTGTTGTAGTTCATGTTATATTTGCAGGTTTGCTCCCCAGGTATTCCTTTTCTTGTATCTCTTCCTTCTGCAACAAAGAGGTTTATTGCAGTGAAGCCAGTTCTTCAAGCTTTTGTTTTACAGTTTCTGAGCATGAAAAAGAGTTTTCTTTGGGGCAGGGTAATACAATTTTGTTTAAAAATAAGTTTGTGGTATTTAAATGCAGTAAGTGATTTGAAATGCTGAACTTCCAGCTCCTTCAAGATACAGGGGGTGCTGTGTGGGGCCAGCCCTGTTCTGCTCCCCTGTCATGGTATGGGGATGCTGAGGCAGGGCGGTGCAACCTTGATCCAAAACCCTACCTCCTGGCTTCATATGAACAGCACTATTTTCAAGGCACAGACTCTTTGTTTTCCTCCTGTCTGTTCCTTTAATTAATCTCTCTGCTGCTTGTTTCCTCTCCTGCTTTCATTTCTCAATTTGATCTTTTTAGTGGGCTAGATAATTGCATTTACTGAGTATCCTTCCTGCCAAGCACCATGGCTGTAATCTCTTCCACCTGACAAATGGTTTTCTTTGAACAACCTGTGTCTGGCTCAAAGTTATGTTTTAATTAAATTAAAGAAAAAAAAAAAGAAAAGGTGAAAAAAAATGTATGTATGTGTGTGTATATATATATGTGAATTACATAGTTATAGCAAGCAAAAATCTGTGCAGTGGAAAGACAGTTATGGGTGCACACCACCAGCACTATTTTTTTGGCTTCTGAATTACTGCTAGTACATAGGTCTTTAATTATACAATCTTGTGGCTTTTTTCACTGCCAACTTATGTAAGGAGTTTCCTCAGATCTTAAGTATGAACGGGTGTCTAAAAGATCTGGAGGTCGTATCATTAAAGATTATACAAGCATGGCAGAAATTGCATGTTTAGTTTAGAATATTGAGGTTGTATTGTTAAGTCTTTTTCTGAGGTAATGAAATGGCCCCTGAGATTGTAGTACACTTTCCTATGCTTGATCCAGCCACTGGTGACATGTACCTGGCCAGAGGCACTCATTGGTGGAACTGACTGGAGTGTCCTGAACTTGTCAGGGATCTGTGATGGAGCAGAGCAGCAGCAGTGTCGTCTTCCTTCATGGGGTCTAGGTCTTTTAAAATTTTCTGCTCTTTCCCCTACAACACACGCACAAGGCCATGAGCCTCCTTGTCCTCAGGAATTGTTTTTCAAGTGGCTTTGGGTAGTCAGTGCCTTCCTCTTGTTTGTGAATCTTTCCATGCTTCTCTTCACATAAAGAAATTTAACCCTGAGGAACGTGGAGGAAGTCTGAGCTAGGACAGGAAAAGCTTTTGGTTGTATCCTGCCCTCCCACCTCGGTCTCTAGACCATGGAAGGACAACCTGTGTACAGGGAAGCCAGTTGTGCAAATCATGCTTAATTGTCACTTTTTTTTTCCCACCTGGTGTTATTAGAGACATTGCATATGAAGCAGAAATCTTTACAGGAAAATTACTTCTCACAAAACAGCAGTGTTGGTTGCGCACCTACATGTGTGTAGACTTACATTTTTTTCCCCTGACAGTGCTCCTCTGACCTACCTACCACGGTGGTAGACCTAGCAGATACACTGTAGTGGACCTGTGCTTCTGGTGCAAGGCTAGGTAACATGATCCTTTATGCATAATATGATAGAAAATTATATGTACAACTACAGTTCTCACAGTCCATAGACTATGTGGCAGTCTAAATGCAGAGTAGCCCTTGGAGCTTTTTGACCAAGAAGAAAACAAGTTGTAGAAAGAAACAAGTAATGGTGACCTTAATTAGCTGTACAACTGCATGTACTGGTGTTGTCTCTGCAAATCGTATGCAAAATCCAAAAATTAAACCTATAAAAACAAGAAAACAGCACCTTTTCCCAAAGGCAGAATCAGGCTGTGCCTTTCCTGGAGAGAACAGGATTGAGAGCTACAAGTGATTTGCAGCACTGCAGGCATTTGACAGCATTAATGAAGAATAGGTTAGTATTGCAATATGAGGTTTTGTGCTTCTACAGCAGCGAAGATCAAGATGATGTCCATTAATGTTGATGGAGCTGCACTCCTGTCAAATGTGTTTGCCTCAGGGGGACACTGTTGAAATCTGTCCTCATTTGGGCCTGGGAAGGGGTAGTCTGATAAAGTAGAAGGGAATTACCTGCATTTTTTCAGGTAGGCATCACCCTTGGAGTTCAGGTTTTATAAACACATGGGGCTGTAGTAGGAACTACTAGGTACCTTAGGAAAGAGCTACCCTTATCTTGTCTAGCTTCAGTGCAAGTGTCCTTCCAATATTGCGGAAGTCTTTCATATAGGGTCTGGTTTTTGTTACTCTGAATGTCTCAGCCTGCTTTTTTTCTCCAGAAAAACAACCCTAACAGTAAGAGCTGTCTTGTGCAGAAGCAGTAATTACTTTGGGCACATGCTGGGATCGTGTAGGAAGAAGAAAAAATACTTGAGGGTGGTCTTCCCAGATGTGCTGTGATCTGTGTGGTACATTCAGTTTCTTAAACAGTTTTTCTTTCAGATGATTTGTATTTTGTTAGCAAAATTGGTGTATTTGTGCACCTGTTCTCTGTTTAATATCTGGTAGTGTCCACTGTCTCTTCTTCCACTAGTGGCTCTATTTTATATTGGATTAAGGTCAGATAACTTCATTTGGGAAATCTGAATGAGCATTTTCAGATAGTCTTTTTAGAAACAAAAAATGGGTTGGCTTGTTTCCTAAGCTGTTCTGTTCATTTGGTTCATGTTAGTTAAAATACATGATCAGTGGGATCTAGAATTGCCTGTGTGTTGATAGCTTTGAGGGCTGATGACAGAGGAAGACAGTGGGCTGCTCACTCGGTGCTGGCTGATCTCTGATGAAATTTCACTTTCAACCCACATCCAGGTGGATGGAAAGCCACCCCCACAACTGCGGATCTCAGCAATTAAGTCTGAATCAAAACAAGGATGTAGAATCAAAAGAACTGTGTAGACACTGTTTTCTTTGCATACTTGAAGGCAGAGCTAAGAAGGTAACTTGGATATCCTCTATTACTGAGTATTTTGTTCAAGAAACATTTGCTTACAGTATTTTGGCAGTTTCTTTAACTGTTGAATTTTTCATCTATTTTTTTTTTTATCTTTGACGTAGCTTCTGCTGCCATCCAGGCAGTTGATATCCGCATACAGTAACAGCTGGAATAGTCCATGTGGCTCATCTCATCCATCTTGTGCTCCAAAACAGGATGAACTTGAACGTATGGTGCTTGGGGCTGACCACTCTGATGGTGGAACTGTGATCACCCAAGCAATTTAATTCTACTTCTTGACTGTCCCTGGGGTTAATGATTTTTTTTTCCCTGATGCCTAGCCTGCCTTTTTCCGGAGTTAAGCTCATCACTGCTCATGTCCTACCAGTGCAGCTGTGAAGCTCAATGGCATTGCAGTTGATGTTTGGCATATTTTGTGTTTAGCACCAAAGTGGCTTACCTGCTGTTGCATGTTTTTGTTAAATTGCATAAAAATATCTTATGATTTTAAACAGATATTTTTAGAAAGAGCAATTCAGCCCTTTACCTAAATATAATTTTAAACTTTCAAGTGTTTGAGAGACAGGAGCACATGAATCTTTGATCTGTGGCATTTCTTATGATCACAGCAGTAGGAGTGCTTTCTGCACCTGGCAGAAGTTAAGTATGTTACAGAGAAATTTGTTAGACAAAAGTTCATATTTTATAGGATAGACATATGTTTTATTACAAAAGAAGGGTAAATCTCTGCATGTCCTTTGATAGAAGGGCAAGAGATACTAAATTAAAACATGAAGAACAGGAAAATAAAACTGTGGTTAGAAACTTTCTTCTTCGTGGTGTTACTAAAGTACCACTTATCTCTTGTCTGATACTTGATACATCACTAAAAATAGAGAAGAGAGACTCACCCATCATCCCTGTTGATGGCAGCAGAGCCAAATTGGTTTGTCCTTAGATGTCTGAAATGGGAGTGCAATGTAAATCAGCGTTTTTTTTTTAAGGCTTTGTTTAACAAAAGCTTTTTCCAAAAGTCACAGTGAGTGCAGATATAGATTTGATGGATTTATGCCTTTATTTTTTTTTTTTATTTGTTTGGGGGTTGGTTTGGTTTTTTGTTGGTTTTTTTCTATTATCTGGGCCAGAAATAGGGTCATTACTGATGTTCCTGTGGTAATGGCACTTATAGAGATGTCTGGAAGTGCTGAAGAAATTTTTCCCATAGGAACAGCCACAGCTCCCCCCCGCCCCCCAATAATTGTTTCAATATTAGAAGTTGATACACTAATTTATCACTGAAATAATTATTAATAAATGCTGTTTTCCTTTGTCACATTGTCATGACAACCGGGTGACATGTTTGAATGGAGTTACCTGTTTCCAGATGAACATCTTCATTCCTAAGATTTACCTACTGAGAATTTTTGTAGCATATTCAACTCAAAAGTTCTTCCTCCCTTGCTCTTCCAAAGAGTTTCATTCTGGAGGTGTTGCCGCTTTCTGGTTTATATCATTTGGTGGGTGTTATGCTCAATAATATTTCTGTCTTTTTTTCTGTGGTTTATTTGTATTGCTTTTCTTTTGATTCAGTTGGGCTGCTTTTCTTCAACTTGGTATTTGCTGTAGCAGTCCTGTAAACACATTCCTCACCCATTTAGGTTGTTGGAAACTTTGTCTTTTTATGTAATATACCACATAATGGAAGGCAGTGCTTGATTTTTACTTTCACGCATGAAAGGAGCATAGTAATAGTGTCCTAAATTTTTTATAGTGTTCACTACTCAATTTTTAGTTTTGCAGAGAAAAGAGGCATAAATTTCATTTCTGGTTTTGATGTAAAACTATATTTAGGTAAAAGAAAAAGGGTATTGCTCTATAGCAAGATAGAGCAAGGTAAATACATATAGAACTTTGTATAATTTCCTTTATCCTGAACTTCTTACAATTTTAAAGGTCTTGTTGACTGTCAGACTTAATTAGGGCCTACTTGATCTCATTCAACATTTCAGGATTTCTCTCGAATTCATTTCTGATCACTCAGACCAAAATATCTCAAAATACTGTATTTACTTCAGTAGAAAGAAGGTAAAAATCAAAAGGTAATCCTTCAATTCCAGGCACACTCTTACCTTATCAGGCAAAACTTGGGCAACAGGTTTTTGTAAATGCGTAAAGGTGTTACTTTAGGGAAGGCATCAAAGGCCTGTTCCTCCAACCTGTCTTTAATTTTCATATTCTCTTAAAGCTGTTAATGCCCATCCTTCCCATGACATACTAAGAGGTCTGTATGTTTCTTAAACCTCTGTTCTTTTTCATTTGCAGAACTTCCATTCTGACAGTAACTTTAGAACAAGAGCACTCTCATGAATAGCTCAGAATCTATGGTTTCTGAACACCTTATCTGTAGAAGATAAGTTATCATCACCTAATCAAAAAAGTTCAGCCTTGGGTGGCATGGTTTAGTGGGAGGTGTCCCTGCCCATGGCAGGGGGGTTGGAATTAGATGATCTTAATTTCCTTTCCAACCCTAACTATTCTATGATTCTATATGTAGTAGTTGTCCTCCTAATAATACAGGAGTGCAATGATAATAGTATGAGACCTGTCTTCTGCAAATAATTATTTGAATTTAATTGCTATATTTAGTATATTTGAAATAATCAATGTTATTTTCTCAGTGAATAATGTCTTATGCATCAGACTCACTTCTTCCCTGTTACACCAACTAGCCCTATCTTCCCAAGCTAAGCTGCTCGCTATCCCCTTCTCCTTTGCATCCTTTGTCCTTTTGGTTGTCTGTTCATTGCAGTAAACAGTCTTGGCTGGGAACATGCTAAATATTGACTGGTCCCATTGCTTTCATGAATTGTTCTGTGTTTCTCTTGTCAGGCCTCTGCTTAACAGACTCTTTAGTGGGATATAAAAATAAAGTGATTTTACAAGTTAGCTTGATCCAGGGAGGGAAGGTAGAGGGGGAACAAAAAGGGAGAGTTCAGTGTGGGCATCAAGCGTAAAAAATGTGTTACTGAGTACTGTAAATGCTAGAGGGAGACCTGGTAGCAAAATTCAGTATAGCAGCAAGGTTGCAGTTATAAATATATCAACATTTTAACTGTGATTCAGGTAGTTACTCATTTAGGCAGCCTACTTCACTGGCTAGTGAAATTAGTTGGAGGTGGGCTTTTTCCTCAGTGTGTTGTCTGGCTCTGAAGGTGGATGTTTCCAGGTATGCCTTGTCATACCTGGCAAACTATAGCGCTTGAAGTCAGCTGAAGACTCTTCCTTTTTCTTTCTGTGGCTGTGGAACTACTTGGCTGTTTTTTTTCATCTTTGGCATCCTATTTGTTTATACCTCCCTCCAGCAAGTGCCTACTCAAAATGAACAAATGTTGCCAATGTATTATGTTTGTATTCCTGTTTTCAAATAAAATACTTTGCCCATGGTAGGAAATTACCAGAGCTTACGAGTAATAATATCACTTCAAACTAAGCATCACTGATCCATTCATTCCCTTCATCTTTTCATGTATCTGATAAAACAGTTGTTCATGGCTCTCTTCTCCCAGTAATCAGATTATCTTGATCTCTTGTTTTCCACAGGCCAGCACTGTGTTTGCCTTGTTGGCTGATATTGGTGCATGCACCTCTTGCTCAAAACACATGAGTTTAATGTTGCTAGCTGCTTGGCACTCCTGTCTGCTAATCATTTATCTAGGCGCTGAAGCCTGAGTTGGCCATTCAGCCTGCTTCTTCCTTAGTGTGCCTCATCCCCAAGAGGCAGTCTCTCGACCTTTAAGGTCAGAGCTTAAGATTATGAAATTTACATTGCTTTTTGAGATACAGGTAGATATTTTTCATGCTCAAACACCTACCATATAGTAGAGCCATGACATTAACTTTGTGAGACACTTTCCATTAAAAGACTAACTCTACTAACATCTAGAGAAACAGTTGTCTTCTACTTGTTCCTCCTGATTTTCTTTTTAAATTTATATTCTCCTTAGGGACCAGTTGTATCAACTGAATGTTCACTGGGTCCATGGGGCCTGATGGGACGCCTCCCAGAGTTCTGAAGCAGCTGGCATATGTTACAGCAGGACCCCTTACAATCATCTGCCAAAGGTCTTGGGAGTCTGGGGGCGTCCAGGCTGACTGGAAGTTAGCCAGTGTTACTTCACAGAAAGACCATGAGGGAAGATCCAGGGAACTACAGACCTCTTAGTCTAACCTCAGAACCTGGAAAAGTTAGGGAGAAGGTTCTACTAGGTACCACTGAAAGGCATTTAAAGAATAATCACAGTCAACATGGGCTCACAGATATTCTGTCCTTTACAGCATCCCTCTGCACAAGTTATACAGCTGTTGAGGGGGTTCACATCACACTGGGAGAAGAACTGGCTGAAAGGCAGAGCTCAAAGGGTTATAGTGTATGGGACTACATCTGGGTGGTAACTGGTCACCCTGTAGTGTTCCTCCGGGCTCAGTCCTAGGGCCAGTGCTGTTCAGTATATTTATCAGGTGTCTGGATACAGGAGTTAAAAGCATCATTAGAAAGTTTGCTGATACCGAACTGGGAGGAGCAGTTGTCCTTTGTGAAGGACAGGAGGCCTTGCAGGGGTGTCTAAGATAGATTGTAGCATTTGGCTGTGATTAATGGGATGAAATTTAACAAGTCAAATGCCAAATTCTGCACCTAGGGCAGAGCGATGCTGTCGCAAGTATAAAACTGGGAGAACAGTCCTGCAGAAAGGGATCTGGGGCTGCTCAATAGGAGTCAGCAGTGTGCCCTGGCAGCTCAGGGAGCAAACTGCATCCTGGAGTGCATTAGACACAGCATGACAAGTGGGCTGGAAGGCATATCCTATGAGGAGCAGCTAAAGACTTGGAATTTGTTTAGTTTGGAGAAAAGGGGGTTGAAAATGGTGACCTAATCATTCCTTGTAGCTTCCTGAGGAGGAAAAGTGGAGGCTGAGTTTCTGGTACCTTTTTACTGAGATCCAGTGATAGGACACATGGGCATGGTTCAGTGATGTGCCAGTGGAGGTTTAGACTGGAGGCATTTCTTCACTGAAAGAGTGGTCAGACTCTGGAACAGGATTCCTAGAAAGGTGGTCAATGCCTCAAAACTTTTAGCGTTTAAGAGGCATTTGGATTGTGCCCTTAATAACATGCTTTAACTTGGTCATCCCCAGACTGGTCAGGCAGTTGGACTAGGTGATCATTGTAGGTCCCTTTCAACTGACCTGTCCTGTTCAATTCTACTCACCTGGTAAAAGCAGCATAAATTTGTGAATAGTAATGGTGCAGTAATTACAAGTGTGTTGTCACAGTGGTGGTGATGAATATTGGGAAGCAAGGTACCAGCAAGCCCTCAGCTCAGACACCCAAACAGCAACACTTGACTGTACTCTCATACAATCAGTTCCAGAAAAAATACAGAATTAAGTTCCCAACATAAATGCTCCTTCCTATCTTGCCTCCATCCCATCAAACTCTCTCAAACTTTCATCTATGAATCTGATTATAGTGAGTGTTAGTCACAGGCCTCATCCTGTTCCACTTGCTACAGAGACTATGTCTTGCAAGGAAACATCCCTTACATACAGTCCACATAGGATGACCTGCTTCCTGGGCATGCACTTGGTGTTCAAGCACAATTGATCTCTTGGATTAAGCAGGGGACATACTTCAGAGGTTGGTTTTGCCAATGAATGTCAGGATGTCCATGCCTTACTTCTTTTTCCTAAGCCTGGGTTGAACATGCCCCTCTCTTTTAGTTAATGTGGACTAGCTGCAGGTTGTGAAACTTCCTTTATACTATTTTCTCTTTCTCATCTGTTTTTCTATTCAAATCCCTACATGCCACCGTGGGAGTTCTGTGCTTCTTCTGCATGTGGATTTTATTGCTAATCACAACAGAGATCACTGAAGCAGTGAGAAAAATGTAAGTTAGATAATTGCAGTCAATCAAGTACTTCTAATTCCCATGCTTTATTGTGTTCAGCCTTTTTGGTTTTATGAATTGTCACCTCTAGACTAGCTCAATTATATTCAAAAAAACAAGCGTTGCTCACATTTACTGATCCAATAATATTTTCTTAAATTCTTCCATCTGTTTGAGACTCTGCATCTGAGATGCTGCTGTTTTATAAACTCACAGTTTTATTTAGGTTCTGTAAGAAAAAAGGTATGCAGAAACAAACTAGGCCAAATGCAAAACCATGCTGTATTAAAAAACAGAAAGATTGTTTTCAGAGACAGGCTTTGTGGTTAACAGGTTCCTGAGAATGGGCTTCCTTCTAAATAGTTTTGATGTTTGATTTTTTTTTGTTTGTTTCTTTTTTTAAAAAAAAACCAATTCAGTAACCCAGAAAAATCCATTGTGTTCTGATTTTTCCTTAGCAAGTGAGATAAGATTGCATGAAAACCCAAAGAAGAATAAAGTTTGTGCAGTTTGTTTTAATTTGATGAGGTTTTCTCTTTTATTCCCAGTGTACTGTGTCTCATTTCATTTTGTGTTAACGTTTTCCACTTCTGTGGGGTGAAGTTTCTTTTCTGCTTTATATATATCCTGGCTGGAGGACTGTGGGTGCAAAATTCTGGCTGCTTATCTGATAGACTTACATGCTATAAAGGTAACCAAAGCAAAAAGTAGCTAAGAGAAGGTAGTGTTGGTACTGCAAGCACTGGGTTCTCAGGCTGGAGAGAAGAATCGCTTTTCCTGAAATCCCATCTTGTTCTACCAAAGAAAAATTCCTTTATGAGGCTGTTTACGTGGGATAGCACATGTATGTTAGATAATATTTTCCTACTGACACTGAAGCTGAGAATTTTTGTTTGAAGAGCTGAAACGCCAAGCTGATAAATATTTAAGGACAAACCAGGAATCTTTATTTCCTTATAAGTTATTTTTATGCTGGATTTCTGTCGGGGTACTGTGTGCAAGAAAAATGGTCACAGGAGGGAGGAGTGGGGAGACGAAGATGGTTAATATAAGGTCTTTTCTCCAGAAATTGTTATAAGAGTTTGCAGTATGCACTTTTGCTTTAGCTCAGTTCAAACAGTGCAGGAAAAACAAGTGCAGTGAGTTTAGGTATGGGTTCACCCCCTCACAGATTTAAACTTACTAGCATCCATCAGCATTGCACTTCAGAGGAGTTTTTTTCAGTGCAAGGAACATCCATGAGCAGATTTCTCTCTGTAGTAACTACTGTACATCGCTTGTTAGCCCACTGATAATAAAAATCCAGGGATGATGCAGGAGCAAGAACGTGTTTGTATTGAACATATTGTACGGATAACTAGGGATCTAGGGGAGAGTGCGTACTGAGCAACCCCTGTTCCTGGGGCTGTGGCTATACCAGACCAGATAGCTACACAACAATTTCTGGAAGCCAGAGCTAGAAATATTTACTGAAGCTTCAGTCAGGAAAAATGTCCATGTTATCAGCCAGATTTAAAGCTTTGAAACTGTATACATGTAATCTTTAGTTGCTTTGCTTAACTAGGGCCTTTCTAGTCAGCTGATGCGGTTTTAGTTTGGTTTTTATCCCCGCTGCTGAACTACAGTGGTTCAATTTTTTTTTCTTTTTTTTTTTTTTTCTTTTTTTTTTTTGCTTGGTGGTCAGATGAGTATAGGATCAAACCAGTGGAAGAGGTCAAATACATGAAAAATGGGGGAGAAGATGATCAGAAAATAGCAGCCAGGAACCAAGAAAACTTGGTAAGGATTGAACTTATCACTTATCTAATGAAATAACATGGCTCTGCTTTTGTAATGAAATATGCAACATGCAGCACGTTCAAACTCCAGCTTACATGCGGCAAGAGGATTTTCTTCAAAATGTCATCATTTTCTGTGAAGCTCACATAGAAGGTGCAAAATACAACTTTTTCCTGCTTGTCTTTCTGAATTAGGCTCTACTTGGTCTTGGAGTGAGTGCTTCCACGGTTATGCTCTCACCTCCTTTACAGACCCACTTTGAAATGCATGTCTGTATTGTGAACAAGCTGGTGGTAAACCAGCAGTGTACTGCCATTAAGAAAATGACCTACTTACGTAGGTATTATTTGCTCTATACTTCCTGCTTTTATATATTTTGAAATCCATGGAGAGGGCAGTTTAGAATAGAAAAAGCAATATATTTGTGACACGGTAGTTGAAAGAATAATTTTGTGTGAGGTTTTTTTTCCCTTTTTTTGAGCACCTTGCCAGCTTCTAGTCCTACTTTCTGAAAAGAAGTCACAGGTAAACTCAATGCCATTTGAAATTACTAGGATGCTGTTGAAGTGACTTAAGAATCATGGTTGAGTCACATCTGGCATTTCTGAGAAGCCGTTTCTTCTCTTCTAAAGCTGAAGGAATGTTGATTTTTGTGATTGGCTGACTGGGGGCTCCCAGGTTTAAATTTTGGAAGTTTATCCCACAATTACAACACTTGGGTGCAAGATTTTACTTCTGGTTGCACTCATTCATTGCAGCATTTCTTCATGTAGGATTCTTTTCTTCATTCCCTCCATCGGGAAGACCAAAAGGGAAATGTCATCATCAGATTTCAGTGGAACCATAACTGTTATCACCAGCTGAGGATTTGCCTTTTGCTGTCATTGGGCAGTTGTACAAAAATCTACTGTTTGTTTTTTTTTCTTTTCTTGAAGATACAAATGAGCTCCAGGCAACTTGGATACTTCATATTCCATACTCTAGACACACATACTTGCAGTACATAACTACACATGTATTCCTGTAATAAAGAGGGTTTATTTTGCTGCGCTAACCTTGTTGCTCAAGTACTGGTTGAACAGCAGGAAACAATTTCTATTTCAGACTCCAGATCAGGTATTTGCCACCTGCAGTTTTGCACTGCTGATGCTCTGGTGGATGGTGCAACTTCAGCTTGAAGCAGGATTTTAGTTTTTTTTCCAGTGTCTCAGAAACATTGCTGAGAATATCACCTTTTCTAGCAGCATCTGCAGTGCATTCAGTGTTAATGCCAATGTAAGTATGCTTGTTTTGAACTGGAAGAAGTGTGACTGCAAGAATTTTTCCTCATTGTAGGGACCCCAATGCTTTGCTGACAAACAGAGAAAAAGGAAAAATGAGAAATGAGAATAATCATTTTTTTTTTTTTTAATAAAAGGTGGAAAAAATTTACCAGGCTAAATTTTAAACTGTCCCTCAGCTATGATGAAATTAGAATTATCTGCAGAAGATAATGTGCAACTCAGTAGATAAGTTCAGGATATCTTAGGTCTGCTGAGGTGACACGGTTGAATTCAAAACTAGAGATACTTTGCACTTTCATTAGTGTCTGCTTGCTTTTAGCACTGAAATGTTAGCCTGGTTAAATTTAGGAAGAGACGTTTCTACAGCGGAGTATTTCTTATTTTATTATTGACGGATCATGTTTAATGGGAGCAGTTGCTTTGTTGGAAAACATAATTCACTATGGAGTTGGAAGGGTGGTATAGCTCTCTGTCATGTCTATTGGGATAAAAGAAAAAAAACAAAACAAGAAAGTCTATCAGACAGGATGTATATACTTTTAAACAGAAACCTTCTTGCACACCAGAAAGGCTTTATTTTCCTTCTCATCTTACTATAAGGAGATTACATTGTAATGTATGCAGCTTTTTAATCCTGAGAATTGTCAAGTCCTCATCACTCTAGGATTTTGAAAGGGGCTTCACAGTTCAAGTTCTCCTTAGTAAACATGGTTTAGTTCACTGCGTAGAAGATGGGGTAAGCTACCCATCACTCAGGCTTTAATTTTCTTAACATGTGAAAAGTTGGCAAGCACTTACATAATCCTGTCTTCTCATCAGCCATTTCCAGGCAACAGAAAGTTTAGGAACAAGAAAAGGCAGTGGGAGAATCGACCGGCTCTTTTCTCTGCTCTCGTTTCTTAATCCCACGTTTCT
This sequence comes from Forpus xanthops, assembly GCA_032466535.1. Classification (NCBI taxonomy): domain Eukaryota; kingdom Metazoa; phylum Chordata; class Aves; order Psittaciformes; family Psittacidae; genus Forpus; species Forpus xanthops. The sequence continues at coordinate 23,058 of JASSUY010008889.1, forward strand.
TTATTGTCAGAGCGCTGCTAATTCGCATCTTCAGAAATGTGGCCCAGATGATGTGATGACGTAGCCTGAATGTCATTATAGTCTGTTCCCTGGGAACCACTCTGGTGTGGGGTGTCTTATCCTCTGACAACTTGTGTTTGAATTAGCTTTCACAGATGCCATCAAATTTTTCAGTCTCATTATCAACACTGTTACTTTTTTAAGGTATTTTGAAGTCTTGCTTAAAAAAAAATCTCTGCTCAAGTGAAAATAAAGCTGCTTCCCGTATAACTTAGGCTCTTTGATGTGATGCCATCTCTGTCTTTGGTGTTGCAATATTTCTGAGTCGGGAAGAAAAAAGGTCACACAAGCAGATAAAGAGAATGGGACAACATGGCAGTCACTAGGCAAATTAACATGTTATATTAGGGTACTGTATTCAGGGTTCCAGGCTTTTATTCTATTGAAGGAAAAAGCTGGAGAACGGCTGGTGCAAGCCATAGGTGTCTGTGGGAAAAATGAGGCTCTGTGAATTGTGAATCACAATCTTCTCCACTTCAACCTGAGCCTTAAGCAAGGCTCAAAACTTGAGTAAGTCTGAAATTGTAAAGCAGAAATACTCATCAGATGTGTTCTCAGCAAGAATGGCTGCGCTAGAACTGTATGCCAAGTGAAACAGAAAATGCTGCATGTGAGGAAATTTTCTGGCATAATCAAATCTTTGAATTAAAATGTAGGTTCTTGAAAAGGAGGTAAGAGGATAGGAGCAGGAGTGTTTGGAGAAAATAAGAAAAGATAAAAAAGCCAAGCTTGTTTCAGACTTTGCCAGAGTCACTTTTTGTTTTCCTGCTGTTCTTTTCTGTCCATCAGCCTGATTCTCTTATTTACCCAGGCTGTTTCTTGTTTCATCGCTTGGCGCTGGTCCTGGTTTCATTCCTAGTACCTCTGGCTCCTGGTACCTTCCTGAGCATCCTGCCTGGGATATCCATCAAAATAAAGCAAGACATGTTGCACTGGGTGGCAAAAGTCTTGAGGTGACACCTGCAGACAGGAATGGGATGTAGCAGGATTAGGTGCCGGAGACCTGGGCTTACGCTGCGTGCTGGCACTATGCACCATGTGCTTTAAGAGCTGCTCAGCTAAATCAAGGATACTTGAACTCAGATATGTAAAGAACTAGTAAACAGACAAAAGGAAGAAGTTGTTTGTACTACGTACGTTTTTTACTCGCAAGTGTTGGGCTATATGTATTTAAGAAAAAATAGAAACTATGCTAATTTTCATATGATGTGAGCATGCATAGAAGGTCTCAAGTGTGTTATTATTTCTGCAGGTAAATAAGCAACTTTGATGGTTATTTGTGCATTGAGAAGCAGAACAGGTGGCTGTGATGTTGTATCAGGGTCCAGGGCTGGCGTGGCTGGGAAGGCAGGTGGGCTGGCTTTTCCCACTGTGAGCCAAGCTCTGAAGATTGTTGGCTTAGGCAAAGCCCAGACAGTGGTGTCTCCATGCACAGCTTGGACATACCAGCATGGCAAATGAAGTGATGAACCCCTGTGTTAAAACTGAACTTCAACTCCCTGCATATCCAAAGTGATTCCACAAAGACGAGTTCTGCGTTTCTGCATCTTCTTGGGGCGGACTATGGGCTGTTTAAGGATTTATGATGAGCATTCTCTAAAGCAAAGAGAGTTTTGCCAACTTTGAGTTTGCCATTCAGCAGCTCTGGATGGTTTTTTTTTGCCCTAAATATTCTCAAAAACTATTCACATATGTAACTTACCTGGTTTTGTTACTTTGGAAAGCTAAAATGCTAAAATTTGGGAGTATTAATACTTTAAAATTAATCTGAATCTATTTTAAAATGTACCCACTACAAGCTGGTGTGTTCAAAATAGATAACACATTTTACCATTTCTAAAGAACAGTTTTAATTTTTTAGTTTGGAAAGGACTCACTGTTTAGCTCTACACCATCATGTTAAATATACAGGCTACAATCATAACAGCCTGTTTTACATTCATAATTTGTCCATAATAAGGACAAATTAAATTGCTCCCATTTCCATACTCTTGCAGCACTAATGGCTTGCCATTGTAAAATTTTACTGCCAGAAAAGGTGAACCAAGAAGGTATGTTGTATTCCTGCAGCTTAGCAATGCTCCAGTACACTCGATGAGCTTTGTTTTCCTCTGAAACTGTCTGTAGTAGTACAGATACCTCCGAAAATATCAAATACCTAAAGCTACTTGTTTGTGTGTGCAACTTGTTTGTGTGTGGTTAACTTGATATCTATTGTGGTTCAGTTTTTAGATGTTTATGTGTAGAAAACTTTTTCTGGTCTACAGTGGCATAAAAGGCTACTTATGGGATTTTTATGCTTTGTTATCCAAGCCCTCAAAACAGTTGGGCATATTCCTCTGTTTTGTCCTGAATCTCCATAGTGAAATTGCATGTTAGCTTGAGGTGAATTTGTGATGGAGTTGACAGAAAAGTGTTTCTGTCTGTTGCTCTTGCTATCTCTTACTCTGCCTCTAATAATGATCATAGAATCATAGAAGAGTTAGGGTTGGAAAGGACCTTAAGAACATCTGATTTTGTTGTTTTGTTTTGTCTTTTTCCCAGTAAGTGTAAATTTCCACTCCGCTTACCTGCAAATGTAATTTTTGTCAGCCTTGCATGTGCTGTTATTTCCTATGTCTTAAGCTTCTCAGCCCAGCTGCTTTTTGCCATTTATCACCCAGCTCTGTAGTACTTAGTATTGCAAAACTTCGGTCTCCATAGCTCTGTATTTAACACCACTTATTTTCTGTGATGATATAGTTAGTAAAAGTTGACAGTAGTATCTGTTTAGATGAAGTGTATGAAATTAAAAGCCTAGCAGAAAATGAGGAATAAAACAACTGCAATTAGTATATCAAATGTCATATGTGAAAGGAAAGTTGCCTATTAAATATTTATATTATACAAAACATTCATTACAGATACATCAATCATAAATATTTTGTGATGTGCAATGCAAATATTGGAGTATGTCTGAATTCCAGGTCAATTTAGGAAAATATCTTTCAAATTCTATTGCTAAGATGCCCAATCTAGGAGGTAAAAGAATATGAAGAATAAGCTAGCTAAAAGAAATCAGCTAGCCACCACTCTTTGGGGTTAAACTTATCTGTGTATTTGTGGTGCTTTCCTTTCTACGTATGCAAAATACCAAAAGTGCAAGTTTAAGCATGGGAACACTATTTATTTAGTACTTTTAAATCATTTTAAGCCATTGCTGCTTACTATTACTCGATAAGCTTTGAATTGCTGTGTTTTAAATGCATAATTGCATATTTATCCCAGCACTGTTGTAATGCAGTCAGCACAATGTATTACAGCACTGTTGTAATACATTGATGAAGAGCTTTGTAAAAATTAAAATCAGTATCATAATAACATATACTACAGTAGTAAGATTTCAGGCTCTAGTTACCTAATTACTTATTTTAAACCATTTTGCAATGATAGCATGTTTTTAAATACATGATTTCAGGATAGAACTTGCTCATGCTCTGCTTATAAGGGGAAAGAAACCAGAAGTGACCAAGACTAACAGCCCTCATGCCCATAGAAAGAAGACGTTTTCTCGGGTTTTGTCTATCCTGAAGTGTTCCATTGTGTTAAGTCCTGCGTTGACCCCTCGTTTGCTTTCGGTGCTGTATGCAGCATTATCCAGAATGAAGGAGCTCATGTCCCGCCTCTGGCATGGTGTCAGCTCCAGATATGAGCATTGAGAAGACTGCATCATATTGCTTCATCCGTTGTCAAGGATTGGTATCTAGATATTTTTTATATCTAAAGGAGAAGCTGTTTACTTCTCTGCCTCTTGCCACCTCATTTTCCCTTCTTCTGTTTTTAGATCTAAAGCCTCAGCTCAACAGCTTGAAGATTTGTTGTCTCTTGTGTTGGAATCCAGGCATCTTTTCTCTTTGGTTCCTGGGGCATAAGAATAGTAAAAGAGCAAAGTGAGCACTGCCAGGTGTGGATGAAGACTTGATGATATGCAGGGATTTCTGTGCCACCTAGCCATTGTATCTCCTATAATCCTGAGAGCTGGAAAATAGAGCAGTGAAGTTGAGGGCTACAGAGCAAGGCTACTCCCCACCTTGATTTCCCACAAGGAGAGGCACATTGCCTAGATGCTGAATCAGCCAAATCCTGGGGCCCTGAGGGAAGTCTGTGGTAACAGGTAGCACAGGCTTTTCATAGATCAGTGCAGAGATGCTCCCCATCTGGACTTTTCCTCTCTCAAGTTCAAGAAGTAAACCATAGAACAAAAGCCAGCGCTATGAAAGGCAGCTACGGAATAGGTAAATAAAAAAAACAGGGAGTGAAATTTAAAAGTAACTAAATGAAGGAGTGGTGAGCCTAATATGAAGCTCCTTTCTGCCAGTGGTGGCAAGGTTCCTGTTAGGGTAAAGGGGGCAGCATCCCCTACCCCAGCAGATGGGCAGGCAGGCTGGGGCACCTGTGAACCTTCCTGCCCCAAGCAGCTGCAAGGGCAAAACTGTCATTTCCTCCAGGCAAGGCAACTTTGAGCAGTGCCAGGACGATCAGGCAAAGCAAGTGAAGAAGGATTTTGCTTTTAGAAGATGGTACCTAAGAAATTCCCCTGGGAATATACAGTTGTTTGTCAGATATGTTTTCTTCCAGTCTTCATTTTAGAATCTGGATTGGTGCATTTTATGTTGCATGTATTCCTAGATTTACCAGGGAAATTAAAATTATAAAATCAACTTTTGGTTTTTTTTTCCCTTCAAGAATGTGATCCTAAATAAATGCTGCCCTATCACTCAGTGAAAAGTAATTACAACATTTCAATTTTCATAAACCAGTTTCTACAGTGTTTTTTGAAAGAGGTGCGTTTGCAGCTGGAATAGAAGTGCACAGAAAAGATATTGTTACTAGAACCAGTTATTTGAAACGCCATGCAATTAACTTATTTCCATATTGCCAATTTAATTTCAGATTTGCAGTGGTATTCTTCAAAGAACAGTTTCTTGTAATGAATTTATGGCAGTTTTAGCTCATTCCACTTATGAGTCACTGCATATTATATAGACATCAAAATAAATAATTGCACTGAGTATTATTATTCTTTTTCTTCTGGATTCCATTAAAATGGTTTTGGAGGAAGATTGATTTTTTCCTCTGGTATTTAATTTTTGAAAATATAGAAAATAAGTGGATGCTGTTAATAAATATTCTTAGCAAGTCATAAAATAGTATAAAAAGTAACGACTCCAGGTACATTTCTTCAGACTAGATCTTGTTTCTGTCTCCACCCACATCTTGCCCTACTGAGAGGCAGAATGAATGGATTTATAAGGCTTTTGATGAAAATGATTTTAAAGTAAAAAAACTTTAAAAATACAGTATTTCTTTCTAAGCGTATTAAAATAACAGTACCCAGAAGCAGCATGTCATCATAGTCTTGCTATTGTTTCCTGGGAGAAAAAAATAGCCCAGTGTAGGTCTAATGCCCAGGAGCCTTGGGCAGCTGTCCAGAGCAAGTTTTCAGGACTGGCTTGCATCATTGGTGTAAAGGATTCTCACAAAACTTGCAGAGATGTTCCCATCATTTGTCAAAGCAGGTAATTTTCCATTATTATTTATTTTTACTGTTTAAGAGCCTGAGTATCTCAAAACTTGACTTGAAACTTTAAGAAGGATGAGCAATAAGCTTCTGAAAGCTGTCCACAGTACAGGCTCTCTATGTCCTCTGGTACTTGCTTTTCAACACCTTGCCTGGTACGTGTTGATTATGAATTCTGCTGTTTTGGAACAGAAGGTAAGATAATATGCAGGCAGAAATGAAGTTGCAGAAATGCTTAAAATCATCAAAAGTCACTTATCAGAGAATAAAGGTGGCAAATCCAGGCAGTTGTGCTGACTGCTAGCCCAAGAGTCATGGGTGAGGATACCACTGACCACTGCTGAGCTGCAGTCTTCTGTCCTCCTGCCTCCTTTTCATAATGGCAAGGTTAGAAGTTCACCTTTTTATCTGTTCTGATGTAGTTATAGATGATATTATTTGCTCAAGCTTTCTTTTCAGGCATAAGACTCCTTCAGTTAAGGTGATTGTGGAGAAAACATAATGCCCAGGATGTATATATCTGGTGATATGCTAGTTTCAGACTACTTAAGTACAAAGAGTTAACAAGCAAATTTATCCGTAGATATTTCATTTTATGTTCAACCATGCGGCCTTATCAGTCTCTCAGTTTGAATATAGTATTGTGCCTGGAAAAGAAGTTTCAAGGTGCTGAGAGATGGAATGTGCCATTTCAGACTCCAAACCAGTACTGGATTTACTAATTTTGGTTTGTTGATGCTGAGGTGGTTTTTGCTGCAAGCTCTTTATACTGTGGCTATCTTTTGCAGTGTAAAGTGTTTTCTTCTGTGAACTTCCCTAACTGATGTCTTTAATACCAGTTGAGAGGTGAACTTGAAACAAGTCAAATGCACTACTGTCTCTTATACGTAAAATATCTCCAGCACTCAGTTCTCAGGATTTAATGCTGTGGAGTGGCTGGAGTCCTGTGACACATGCTTTTTTCTCTCCTGCCTTTATCCTGTGTTTCTTTGACCAATGCCAGCACTTTAATACCCTGGCCCGTTTATAAAGAAATGAATCCTTAAAGTGGTTTATAGTAGCTGGGAACTCAGCTTGCTCATGCTGGATTATGATGGCTTTGTATACATTCAGAGATCAAATTCTAAGGCAAGGACTCTTATGAAAGGATGGGATTTGTTCATGTTTTTTGGGGAAGAGATTGCTTCTGCAGTCTTCTGAAGTTGGTGATGCATTGATCTCTGATGCAGTGAAACAGATGATGCTTGACAGCTCTTGTGCAAAGTAGGCCTCAACATCTGTGTTGGATGTCTCTCTTGGGTGGAATTTAATGCATCTTCTTGAGCGACAGACAAGAAAGGTGGCATCTTCTGTAGCCAGCAGTGCTGCTAGGGGGAGTACAGTCGAAAGCTCCATAAAGGAATCTGTATTAGCAGCTGCTGAAAGCAAGCAGGAGTTAAATGACTTATCCTAGGAAGAGATTGGAGGGGAAAAGGAGAACAAGGAAAAACATGAAAGGTGGGCAAAAAAAGGGGAAAAGGAGCAGAAACACTACAGGGAGATGTGAGAAGAGATTCAGAGGGCTGTTACAGCCCTGAACTTTCCAGCTTCCATAGCTGAGGAGACATGCTTCCCATAAGAAATGTGGCATCCTGAGTAGCCCATATGGCTACCTTAATGAGACATACACATCATTATGGATGCGTCGGAAAGCACACAGGTTTTGTTCAGCAAAGGTTGCATACCACCAGCCAATATTTTCCTTGGTGTTAAATCCATACAGCAGTAGATGAGGGCACTCATCAGCTCTAAAACCAATTTTGATGTGGCCTTTCTGATGTAGGTGGGAGCTTATTCATAGGTTTTATTTCCAGGTGTTTTGTGAACATTCTGGTGACTTTATGTGATCTGTCACAGTTTAATCCAACAGGGATTGCTGTGGTCAGACTCAGTGTTGTCTTGTATAAGATGGGTCAGGTCCTGGGTGTGCTTCATTCTGGTGGTCTTACTGGTTGAATCAGTGCTGAGCTTTTCAACAGGCAGGTCTGAGCTTTTGCCATGGACAGCATGTGATAGCAGCTTGTTGCATAATCTAGATTTGTTATTAATTGAAAATGAGAGTTTTCTAACTAATCTTGAACAAATAAACTTTATCAGTTTGAATTTGCTGCTTTTCTCTTAAAAACTGTTTCTCCTCTGTTTTAGAATTAGAAAACCAGGAGCTCCCAATCAATTTTGCAACATTATTGTTTTGAGACACTTGCATTTTGTTTCCTTTTTTACATAAGCAATGTCATTTTCTTCCACTATCCAATCCATGTGAGAGTTTTTTCATCACCTAGATTTTTGCATGCTTTCATATCCCTCCTCCCTTATCTTGATTTTTTTAGTAAGAAATAGAAAAAAAATGCTTTTAAAAGCACATACAGTAGAAGATCAAGAATAAGGAGTGCTCCCAGGAATAAAAGTTGTAGCAGGAGCGTGCTAATTATTTAAGTAATCTTCAAAAAGACAATGCCTGTTGTACTGAATGAGCATGAAATGATATTTTCCTATTTCAGTAGTCACCGCTTTTGTTAAGTTTTTCACCTGTTAGGCAATTGTATGCTCACAATGTTACTGAGATGGAACATTTTCCACTGCTGCAGCAATTGTTTTGTGTTTGCTTGCTTGATATTTTGATTGTGTTTCATCACAATATGAGAACTAAGTTGGTAAATATTTAAAATCTACCATGGAGAAGATGGTGGCATTTAGTAAAAAAAAGTATTTGAAAGCACTGTGGACATCTTAAAGTGATTTTTTTTTTTATTATTATTAATATTTTTTTTCTTTTTTTTAATTCTCCCTGGGAAATGAGGGGTCTCTGCTAGGGCTGGGCTACTCAGGCATTTTATCAGCTTAGGCTTGCTGGGACAGTGCTGCAGTAAAGGCCATATGTGGGAGGAAGACATCATGATTTAATGATGTCTCCTCTAGAGAAAGTGGAAGAGAACTGGAGGTGGCAGCTGGGGAAGCTCATTAGCTGTATTAACCTGCTTCTTTAGCTGTTTAGCCATAATTACTGCATGCTTGGGGTGACAGATTTGGCAAATCCTGAGGTCTGCTCAACAGAGAGAACTCAAAAGGCACTTGCTCGTTTGCACTTTGGGACTGTTTAGAAGTTAATATTCTTCAGCCTGCATTGGCCCACCTTGCTAAGGGGATTTACTGGTGCCAGGGCAGTGTGAAGCCATGGGATAATCTGCAGTGGGGAGGTAAGTGAACCAAGATGGGAGGATTTATTCCCAGTGGTGGATGAAAGCGAGGTCATGTAAACTATGCACACATGACACATATAGGGGAGACCAGCGACATTTCTGGTGTTCTTGAGATATTACTGATGCCCTGTACAGCCCAAGCCCCACTGCACCCCCTCACAAAAAATACCAAACAACTAGAAACAAGATAAACCTGTGAAGGGGAAGAGGCAGAAATAACGGTAACGTTTGCAGGCTTTTTTATTATTACTATCTTTAAAATATATTAACTGAAATGGAAGGATTTTTATTTTTCTTTTTGTAAACGAGAAGCTTTTTCAATTGTGGTGTTGTTTCTGTGATGCCTGGAACATCGGTTAGGTGCTTGCCAAATACAGTCAACATAAAAAATTCTTAATCTTGTGAAGCTGAGGGTGGCAGCTTATGCTTCTATTTTGGATAGAGTGATAGGGGCTGGACTTGGGACTGTGTGAACCTCAGGGGTTCTCATTTCCTCTGCATCTCTAAACTCCCTCTCCAGCAAGTGGTGGGGGACTGTTGATGCTTTTGGCATTGCTACCAGTTCTGGCTGTTCATTGTGAAATTCCTTATGTTGGATATCTGCCTCCACTTGAACTAGAAGTGCTTCAGCTGCCTCCAAGGATGAACAGTGAGCATATCTGTCCATCTCTACTATGTATGCTTAAACCAGGGCTGAAAGGGGCTTAGTTTGATTATTTTTTTTAACTATAATTTTGCTTTTCAGCTTTGGTTGTTCCCCTTTGCTTTTGCAGATAGCTAAGACCAGCTGCTCTGCAGGCAGCTGAGAGATCCAAGTACATATGTTGGAAGGGATTTCCACATTTCAGCTGGTGGAAAGAGGAAGAGCGAATTGGATTGGAAGAAGGGGAATGAGTATAGGATTATAACCTTCACAAGTTCAGCTTTTTGTTGGTTGGTTGTTTTTTGGGTTTTTTTTTTATTACTTAAGCCAGGGAGTAAAAAGCCTCCTGTAATAAATCTATATACATGAATAATTTTATATGTGAAGCACTAGTTTTCACAGATAGCAAAGTAATATTGAACTAAGCTAATACGCAGCTTGCCAAACAGTCTTGTGTTTGTTCCCACTGGGAAGTAAACATTTTTTTACTTTAAATTGCTCCTTGCTCCCGCAAGAAGCATTATTAGGGTTCAAACGCAGCTCTCCAGTGCTCCACTTTCATCTCCTACACTTGATCTGTGCAAACCGCACTGGCTGCCTACTTGTGTGTACTTCTCTATCTCATATGTAATCTTTCCGTGGGGTAGCATCAAAGACAGACAGCTTTAACTGAAATAAGCAAGTTGCTGGATAGTCTATGTATGGGAACACAAAACCAATGTGTTTTAATAATGTAATAATATTATAATTGTGTGTGTGCACATATATATATTTAAATGTAACTTGTATTGCAGCAGTACCTCAAGGCAATAGCTGGGAATCAGAAGCAGCTGCTCTGCCTGCAAAAACAGCGAAAAAGGGGTCATATATTACCAATTCATAGAATCATAGAATAGTTAGGGCTGGAAAGGACCTTAAGATCACCCAGTTACAACCCCCCTGCCAGGGGCAGGCACACCTCCCACTAAACCATGCCACCCAAAGCTATGTCCAGCCCGGCCTTGAGCACCACCAGCGATGGAGCATTCACAACTTCCCTGGGAAACCCATTCCAGTGCCTCACCACCCTTACAGGA
>JASSUY010008892.1:0-10061 GCA_032466535.1 Forpus xanthops
TGGATTTTATAAAAACCCAATGTAGACTACCTGTTTTAATACATCTTAGTTCTATTCTTTCTCTTAGTCTTCATATTTAGGTTGCATTATCATAAAATTTCAATCACTTATCTTTTAAAAAATCAGATCTACAATCTGATTATTAATCAGATCTAAGATAAAAATAAATTGGTCTGTGTCTTTGTGACTGAATGCATTTGTCTTAAGAACATTTGCGTCACCAGATTTGCATATGATAGTATGATTTATAGGATAAAGTTCTGTCCAATATCTTGGTACATTGCAACTCATGGCAATTCCACATATCACTCAAAGATATATAAGGCCTATAGAGTTAAATAATGAGTTAAAGCCTGGAACATTAATATCCTATGCGCTGCAAGCAATAGTCATGCAAAAGAAGGCATTTTCATATGTTATTCTGTTCAGCTCTTCTCCAAAGATCACTGGGGGATGAAAAGGTATGGGAAATAAATATCACATTACAAGGCAAACTCCAGGTACATGATCAGCAGCCTCTGGAGAAGGCTCCTCAGCATCCCATACTTCCTCTCTAGTAATTAGATATAGTTACTGTGAACCTGCTTTTCTGTTTGAAGGTAGTTAGTATTAACACTCATAGGTCTAGCTATATGCATATATTACCCATGGTGTAACCTGAATTTTGCCAGTCATTCCCGAATATAAACAAGTCTTCATGTGTTATAAAAAAAGATCTAAGGAAATTTAGATTATTAAAATGCTACTCTCAGCTTATATTAAGGATTTGCACCTCTTTAAAAAACCTGTCAATAGACTGTGCATTATAAGAGTAACAATAGGTCAAAGACAGAAGAACTTTATAACAATAGTGTTTTAGTCCCTGGGTGTGAACAGCTGAGCAAGTGCACAAGTCCTCGAGAAGTTGTAAGTATAATCAGCAGTGCTTGTGGAGGAATTAAACCTCCATGTTAATGCACCTTCAGAAAGCTGATCCAAAGTTACAAAGTGAGTGTGAAGTAATTCACTACACAATTCATTAAGAAGAATAACTTAATCATGATCTGCATGTAAATTATTTTTGCTTGAACTTTGCTTATATGGTATTATTAATAGAAGCTGTATAAAATTACTGAATGTGTGACTCAGATATTAAAATAGCTTTTAGGAAGGTGTACATCAATTTACTATTATTAGTATATTTGGATTAGTCAGAAATTAAGATTTAACATACACAAGACGAAACTGGCACGAAAATGTGAAATTAGGCTCAAGAAAAGCAGGGTAAAATAAGAAAAACAAAAGAAAAATCATGCGTGAAAGAATGCTGGAAATTTTAAAACAAGGAGAGAAAAAAATTTACTTGTGTAACAGAGAATAACTGAAGATTAACCTAGGGATGTCTACATCTCTACTTTATTCTTTGATTGAAATCTAAAGATGAAATGTGAAACTGGTCATCATGTGGGTATACTTTGAATGGTTTGCATGTTGGTCAAATGAAGAGCTTTAAATGTAGATTAAAAAAAATCCACTCTGCTTTTCATTCTATCTTGCCTCTTATCATCAACTTTATAATGTTGCTTGTGTCTTTCACATTATACAAATAAATGTGTAGAGTTTGGGGTTTGGGAGTTTTGTTTTGGTTTTGTTTTGTTTATATAATATTTAACACTCTTTCCTGGTGTTAAAAAATGTTTTACAACGGGTATCTGAACCCGAAGTCACTACTTCTCTAATGTACAATCCTAAAATAGAGTACTAAAATGAAAAATGCAACCATGTATGCTGTAAGAGGTATCAAATGATAACAAAAGAGACAGCTATGCTGAACTATGCAGCTTGAGCTAAGAACTAATAATACATGAGCCTGGTAAGGAAAGGGTTTTTCTTCAGAAAGGCTTAATCTGCCTAAGTATTGACCTCCATACTTCAGCTCATCCCAGAAGAGATGTAACAGGTAGGTAAATAGCAGTCTTAAGTGTCTATTTTTGTCTGTTAGCTATAAAGGAACCTAGTATAATTAACTCAGATATGGATGTCCTGTTAAAATTTTCTACAGTTAAGGATGTGCTCCTTGGAATATGACAAAGTAGAGAGAAGCACGCTTGGACCCCAAAAGTTTGAAACTTCTCCCTTTGGTGAATCCCAAGAGAAATACAACACTGGTGGTGATTGTCTCAGTTGAAGTAAGAGGTTAGGAGTGAACTACAGTGATGAAGAAGATCACATGTATTTCTCCAGGTGCAGCCATTCCCAGAACACAGTGAAGGGCACCACTCTTACAGCAGGTGTAAATTCATTTCCTTCTTGCCCATTTGTAGAAAAAATAAGAGTCAGAGAATACATCTTTCCAAATGACAGATTAACAGAAGGGAACTTGGCAGTGGTCCTGGATGTTAAGAGAAAGCCTCCAACTGCAGGGGGTTGCAGCAGAAAGAATAGACCATTCCCAGAGACAGACTCAAGGACTGTGGATGTGGGGATAGGGTTGGACACTTGATTTATTAAGTTTTAAAATGTACACATAAAGTGAAGGACTGACAGGGATCACATTTTTCTCCATGGACACATGGAAAGATTTGGATCCACACAAGTACAATCAGGGCAGGACAAGGGCTTCCCACTAGTTTTTAACTGCTGTAAACAAGGCAACCATATCCATGCAGCACAGCTTTACCATGTGAAATATCTCTTTCCTAATAGACTGTCCACAAAAACATGAGAAGAGACAATAAAAATAGAGATTCTTCCCTGCAATTATTATAGAGTTCATATGAATGTGTAAAGTCTTGTAAGAGAAAAAGATAAATAGCATGGGGGAAAAAGGATTAAAACAGTCATGGGGAAGAAGGACCAAAAAGAAATGTTTCAAATGTAGCACAATGAAATCTGATCAGGTGCAGAAAGGAACAAAAGTGTGTATGAAGGAATGAGATTAAAATGTAAGATGTGGAGAAGCTTTATGATATGGACACTGGGATCAATACTTGCAACATTTTAAATAGTGTGTTAGAGCTTTCCGGTTTTAACATTCATAGTTAAACAAGAATGCTGCTTAGCCAGGTGATGACCTTGCTCCACTGAGAATAATGAAGATGTGCACAGACTCACCAGGTTGAAAACCAACATTTTCTAAAACTAAACATATGAATGAATCAAATATGAATTAATAAATAACGATATTCAGAAAGACTGGACATCTGAATGATGACAAAGTCTTGGCACCTTATAGCAAAAGGTAACATGAATGCCAAGCATAGAAATACTTAGTCCCAAGTGCAGATTTGCATGCGTGAGGCCAGTGAATGGTTTTGGGCTAAATTTGAGCAGGAAAAGATGTAACACCTTGGGCTGACATCTCGATCAGAGTTAGACTTTGACAGGTAGATAATGTCATGGGAACTGCTCAAGGTCGTGGGAAGAATACCTGGAAGAGGAGCTCTGCCAGCTCTGCCTTTCTAAGAGCTACTCAGAGCTCCCAGGGGACTGTGTTGGACTTTAATTGCCCAGGGCAAGATGCAAAGGTTTAAAGATCTAGAGCTTACACTCAAGAAAGATGTAAGAGCAGCACAAACCTGCCTAGGTCCACTGGTGTATGAGTTGAGGATCTGGCCCACTATTTTGATATTGAAGTCGGTGTGCATCTATATCTTTGGTTTGTTATTTATCTTCCTCATAGCAGCATAATGTAACCAATATTGCTTCTTTTTTCCACATAAATAACGTCTTCCTAGTCTTTGTATGCAGACTAACTTGAACATTACCTTTTTTAGGTGCAGAAAATAATGGTACTCTGGAGCCTGTTTTCATCTTAAACCAGTAGATTAAGCACAAGTATGCAATGCAACATTCTATGTTTGTTTCCCTCTGCTTCCAAAAAAACTGCGTGTTTGACCATTTTATTTCTATTCCTTATACCGTGTTAGCAATCTTTTTTTATAAAAATCCCATCTCTATTCCATATAGAAGTTTTAAAGTCATTTCACAGCTGAGTGGAACCCTAAACAGAGCTATCTTTGTGTAATGAAGCCGAAAATGATTGCTCCTTAACAAGACTGGTATATAGTGACAAACAGCTCATAAAAATCCCATCTGCCACAAAATACTTCTTAGTTGCTTTCAAAACTAAATGCTATGTTTCCTGTTTCTTTACAGAAAGAAAAGAGGATATATAAAGCTTAACCCATCAAATTGTCCTTTGACAAAAAAGAAAGAAAAACCAACAGAGCCACAAAATAATCATCCTATAATACACTGAAACTAACCATTCCAAACACCACAGAGGTGTAGAGTCATTTTTGAATCCATTTATAGTACGTAGATTTTTATTTTAAATCAAAAAGTTAAACTGTTGTATCATAAAGAAAAAATTCTGATGATTTAACAGCTGAGGACTGCATAGATAACAATATGTTACTGCTCTTTTTATTGTAGAAAGAGTCCTTTAGTGACTTCAATCAAATAGAAGGTAATTAATTACCTGTAACTTGATCAGTAGTTATCCTGTTTAAATGATTGATAACTAATTCTGAATCCTGTAGCATCTTTCCAACCCTTAAACAGAATAATGTCATCGACTAAAGTTCTGCAAAGTATTTATTGGAATTCTTAATCAGAGAATATTGCAAAATTCCCCTTTTCCAAACAGCATCATGAACTGCTGCAGTTCATTTGGATTTGTTGTTAACATGCTGTAACAAATGTACTGTGCAGTGAGCATCGCTGCTTTCTGTCAGATGGGACCAGAATCACTTCCTGTGTCCTGTCTTGCCCAAGGAGATTATGAGTTAGATCAAGAGGTTTAGATTAGAAAGGTGGCAAGTCACCTATCTCTTTGCAGCAGGAAACACTGAATCCTCAGGGTAGTAATGAACCTCTTATGTGATGTCAATATACAGACTACTATGAACAACCACAAGGCCCCAGATAGTGATAATTTTTACCTGAAATGACATCATATCTGTTCTTCATCCCTACAGAAAAAGTAATTATTGCTTAGCCAGGCCCTCCATATATTTAGACATAAGCTTTTGCCATTGTCTTCAAATTCATTGTTTTTTAGTGTGCCCTGGTGATTAGTTCTCCTTCTAGAAGAACAAAAAATTTTCTGTTAAAACAATCAATTTTTTGAGCAATAGCATCACCTTCACCAGAGATAAAATTTCTCTCTGGGAGTAGGAATACTGATCGTTGGACCTCAACAAGCAAGTCAAGATACGGAGTTCAAATATAACACTAATTCTTTCTTCAAGACTTGGATAGATTTTGGCTTAGGAGCTGCCTTAACAGTCATAAAGACAACCAAGAAGATAAGCCACTGAGACAGCTAAAGAGGGGGAAGAATCAAAAGCATACATTTCAGTTCTTGGAAATGCTGCAGAAATTGTCATAATTAGTTTAGAACAGCAATACATGCCACATCTCATCCACAGACAAGAAGCATCATATTAAAACAAAAATGTCAGATGGCATTCAAAGGATCAAAATACCTGTTGCCATCTTATTTCAGCTATAAATTTTAGCTGGAAAATCTTATGCCATTTGATAGTCACAGCTGTTTTCCTACTTACTGAACTGATTTTTCAAACACAGTTGATTGTAGTTTGCTTTAAGGTGTGTAGAAAAAAACCCAGAAGGCCTTTTTTTCACTACTTAACAGCTGCAGAAGTGACACAATGACAGGAGCATTGCTGAGGGTGGCTGGAGGTTGTTCAGTAGAGTGCCCTGGAGGTAGGAAAATCAGAAAGCACCGAACGTGTGAGGTAGGGAGTACTTGATTTCCAGAGGTACAAATGTAATCAGTGGTAGTTAGCTTGCTGTAGATTCATCATGGTGTAAAAGGGCAGAGTGTGTCCTGTGCTTACCATCTTGCTAAATCTGATCCATTCTCCCCAATGACAACAATTGGGAAGAACTGACTGATGCCTCAGGGTCGCGCCACAGCCTCGTGGCTCCCCATTCAGCTCTCACTCCATGCATTCAAACCCTGCAACAAAAAGCACAGCTGCATTTTGACTTGGATAAAAAAGGAACAAAGATTAAGGGGGAGAAAAGGGTGGATTTGTCATGTAAACATGGCTTGGTGAAAAGCTGCAAGCAATTCTGAAGTTTGAAAAAGAGTAGAACTGCTTTTCTGGACAAGAGCATTTCTGTCAGTATGTGATCAGACACTCTGTTAAATCAGGATAACGATTTGAGGCTTAAATGTTTTCCCTTTCTTCCTTCCTTCCCCACCATTTTGCCAGGTTTTATGGAAGCTTAGATCGACCTAGCTTGAGCAATAGTGAAGTATTGCATGTATATGCACACTCCACAGGCAAACTGACTAATTCAGAGTATTCACAGTCTGCACTGAGAGCTCCTTAGCTTTTATATTATTATCATGTAGCAACTTCAAATTCAATTGTTCTGGGAGCTGTTCAAGGGAAGAAGCACTGCTACTTACTGAAGTCAAAACTAGCAATATGAAACACATTGCTGATAACATCGAGTAACCAATAAAGCCAGATCCTTGGCTTTTATTAGAAACCTTTCATGATGAGAGCATACAGAGTAACCTTCAAGTGGACTGTAAGAGCTGATGTTCCTTCCCTGAAAAGATCATCAGGAGGCGTAAGGCCATCAATTTCAATTATTTCCAAGAGTGGTTGTAGCACAGCTGTGACAGTCTTAGACAACTAGTAGCATCTTAATTACCTACTGTTTCATCACAAAAGTATCTTGGCCTATGTTAAAGCACAGAAGTGAGTCTCAAATCCAGTTGATAATTTATTGTTCTAGCTTATATTTAGGTTCCTGTTTGAATAGGTAATTAAAGAGCTAAATTGGTGTTAGGAGTTTATTGGATATGGACATAATTACAGATTTTTTTAAAGACCATTAGAATAAACTTGAACATGGTATACAAGGTAGAACTGACAACAGCTTGACAACAGCTGACAAAGATGCTGTGAGTTAAGGATGTGAAGAAGGGGCAGCTGAATCCAGCGGACTCCAGGACATGGGTGCTGCTGTTTGCTCCTGACAGCTGCAGTCCAGCCAGCCATGGTCTTAGCACCAATCCCTTGATTGTAGCTGCTGCTCTTCCGTGCATGTGAAGGTTCTGCTGGTAGTGGGGCTGAGTATCCCAGACAGGCTTGTGCACATTAGTGCAGTCAGTTATGCAGACTGTTACTGTCTTTTGTAGCATGTGCATGTTGACACTGAAAATTCACATAAAACATAAAAGCAGAGAGACATGTCCTGTTTCTCCCTTCTGGCTGATCAGGACTGAAATTTGTTATTGAAAAAAAATCCTCCCCCCAACTCTCCAGGTTCACAAGCACACAGTGAGTGGTGCCTTTAGCATAAGCACAATCTGCAATTCCGTGTAATACCCACGCCCAGATACAGGGGCCCCTTTATCTCTGTGAGGGCCTCTCTTAGCTCACCAACTAGTCCAGTTTGATGTTCTCCTGCAAACATGTGTGTGCTCTCATCTCACTGGCAGTCCCCTCAGATACCAGCATGGGCTCTCAGGCTTCCTAGTCTATACCCAGATCACAAGCTCCCTTGCCTATCCTTGCCATGAGTCTCTCCAGGTGTAGGTCTCCTACTCATGAGCCAGTCCAGGTCAAAATTAGTGGTTTACACATGCATACCCAAATGAAAACTATTGAATTCAATGAAGATATTCATACGTAATTCACTAGGAAAATGCAAGACACATCTGTGGTTGCTGTTAACCAGCCTTGTCCTTCATGCTGACCCCTCTGGCTGCTAGCACCTAGACCTATGCGTGCACTTAGACAGCAGGAGTCACACATACAATAGAAGCTGAGTTGTAGAGAAAAAAAGAAAAAGATTAAGTTTTAGTAGCTTGATAGGAAAGGCCTTAGCAATTGGGTGCAGGGAGCAGTCAGGCAAATACCCTGGTCAATTTATGTCCATCTGACCCCTTTATTGCCCCCTCTCCTCCATTTCCCATGCTTGTTCTTCCATGATATGGCCTTGATCTTTTGTTTTCCCTGCCTTTGGAATTTCCTCTATGCACCTCACAACAAGGTTTGCATAACCTCACAAGTTCCTCCTGATATCCCAGAATACCCATGATTATCACTTTGACCCCTTATTTCTAGTGATAAAGTTTGGTTTGGCCCCTTCAAAGCTGTGCCTGAAAAGATCCTTCAATGGCCCATCAGGCAGCAACTAAAGAGTTCTGGTCTTCACTACTGTCTCCAATAACACCAGCTGGTTACTGTCTGAATGCCTGTGTGTTTAATCTTTCGCTTTCCTTGTTATCTGTTATTTCTTTTACACAAATACACAAATAGTCTGTAACCAGGTAACTTAACGAATCCTACTCTCTTTCAATCCACTTATCTTTACATTAGGGAACTAAGAATTTTGAATTCTTGTGTCCCATGTCCATAAATAAACATGTTGAAATCACTAGATTCTTCTAATATATGTGAAAAATACATTAATTAGTTATCAATGAAGGTTTTTCTTGAACTATATGTCTCGCAGGTAGGTAAGACTACCTGTGCATTTAAATTATTGCTAACAATTACTATGGGGCAAAAATCTAAGAGAGGATCACGTTATATTCTTCTGTAGTGCACTATTATCTATTTGACATTTAAAACTGATTTATATTCAAAACAATTGTTATAAATAAACAATAAAATATTGCAACTATCATGGTGTCCATCAAAGAACTGATAAGCAAAATTTAAACAGCAGACAATTCAGAATGAATAGGCTCTGCTCTGAGTATGTCTAAGTGAAAAGTGAGAGCATGTAGGTTTTGTGAACACTCTGTATCTTCAACCCAAAGGAAAATATCTTTGTTGGGAATTCTAATCTCATTTTTTTCTAGCCACTGGTTAATGCTAAAGAGCAGCATTAAGACCAAGAAGATTCTGGATGCAAAAAATTAAGGGTTGTGAAAAACACATTTTAAAATGCACATCTTCATGGATAGCTCATTCTCAACTTTTCATTTACTGTTAGATATACAAATCCCATAAAAAATTAAAGCTTTCTGATACTACCAACTAATCCCTTCTCCCTTACTTGATATAATGGAATGAGAATTTAAAATTCAGAGGATTATGAACAAATCCTGACTGCTGAAGCTATAAATGCTGTTCCAGTTGACTTCAGTGGAAGATTCACATGTGCATCAAAGGGAAGGATACAGCTTTTGTCATTTAAAAATTCCTGATGAAACATGCTTTTTAGTAACTGTTTCATTCTCTATTTCAAGCACTTTCAATTTTCCAGGAAGCTTGAGCATAAACAGGGTTTAAATCATTCAGTTGCAACTCTAATTCTCTCACTCAGAATATAACAAAATTCAAAATAATGATCAGATTTCTCGCTGAACTAGTGAATTCAAGAAAAGTAAAAGCTGCAGAAGCTTACTTGTCTACACCACTGCCTTCTATCAATGAACAGCAGCTCGGTATTAACAAGATTAAAGCAAAGATTTTTTCCAAACATGCCGGACTCAACTTAGATCACTCAATAGTATGTAGTACATCCTACTAATGTTTGACAACACTGACAAGTTTTAAAAGTCATCCATAAATGAGTGAAAGCCTATACCATTTTGTCTCTTCAACAACTTGTTGAGTTATTGGCATTGTGCATAGTCACACAGAAGCATACACAAACATTTTCATAACTGACTGGAGTTT
The DNA here is from genome assembly GCA_032466535.1 of Forpus xanthops. NCBI lineage: Eukaryota > Metazoa > Chordata > Aves > Psittaciformes > Psittacidae > Forpus > Forpus xanthops. The sequence continues at coordinate 9,666 of JASSUY010008892.1, forward strand.
GACAGGGAGACTGAAGTGACAGAACTGCCAAGTGATTTAAAAAGACCTCAAAAGAGATTTATTTCTCTGACTCACAGAATTCAGTTCATTTTTCCGTTCAGTTTTTTGTAGAGGTAGGACTTTGCATCTACATTTAGGTATCTACAGTGCAGTTACATAGGCTGCCTCAGTTGTCATGTTCCATCATGATTAAAATAGTAAGTGGAAACTCCACCAAAAAGTGGATATGAAATGTGTTACGCTCTTTATAAACAAAAGTAATTAGAATCACTTAAGATGTGATACTGTCGCAGTTTGAGGCCCCTCAAACAGTTCTGCGCACTCCCCCTCTTTCTTCCCCAGTCCCGGGGAAATGGGAAGGAGAATCAAAAGAATGCAACTCCCACAGGTTGAGAT
>JASSUY010008893.1:0-16945 GCA_032466535.1 Forpus xanthops
CCCTTGATGAAAGAAGCAGAAAGGGAAGAATGGGAATATGGTTGTAGAATGCCATTAATTTACAGTAATTGACACATCCAATGCAATCACTAAATTTTATGAAACCATTAATAAGGAGCAAATCATACTTATTTGCAGTCAGGAGGATTAGGCTGTCTCTCTTGTAGCAGCTGTGATTCATTTCCTCTGCACATGGACTAGAAAAAGGCTTCTCGGGACAGGGAAAGGGTCAGATGGTATCAGAGTCACTTTTTCCCATAGACTTATGTGAGGAGCATCAGAAGTATGCAAAACATTACCTATGAGACTACTCTGATTGTTTCATCTTTTCTTGTTTCTATTTGGAGAAGGCATTGACTAATTTAATACAGTGGCATAAAATGAACTATTAGAAGGCTGAGGGAGATTACTAGATCATAGTCTGTTTGTCTTTTTGTCTTTTGGGAATAGACTGTTCTTATAAATGATGTTGTGGGGGCAAATGTGATTAATCTGAAGTGGGTCAAAAACAAGGAAGGAAGACACTTCTTCCTTTTGTAAATCTTAATAAAGTAGAAGTAGAAAGCATTTGTTTCCATGACTTTGCATAGAAAATGTCTTAGTTATACATTTCCTTATCTTCATAGAACTCAGAGACTTTCTCTACATCTCAGATATAATTGTTGATTCCATTTTGGTTTGGATGATCTTCCTGTATTTTACTTTCTGATCATAATAAAGAAGATGTATGTGCTCTTTCTAATTATGAAATAAATTCAAGATAGCAATAGAGACTAAAAGTTCAGTACTCTTGAGTTGATGAACTGCTATTTACAGTCTTTATATCAACTTTTATCTATTGCAGCCTAGGGTTTTATGAGCAGAGCTGTGCACATAGTAACATCTCTAACATGGTTTATTTAAATCAAGCAAGCCACAATGATAAACACAGACCCCAGTGCTGGATTAGTCAATCTGTTGTAATTGAACTGTACATCACTATTAAGGTTCATAATGGGGTCTGTGAACTCAGTAGCTTCTTGTATAAATGTGATTTTATGGAATTTATATGTCTTTAATGCTGTTTAAGATTTGTAGATGTTAAAATTAAATTTAGATGCCAGGCTCAAATGTATTTAGATGTTACAGAGTTGTTACTGGTTTTTCCCAAATGTCATCAAAATAGGTGAATATTGTAATAAATGCCACTTGTTTCATAATATGCAAGTAGTTAAAAAGCAGAGATTTTCTTTTTACTGTTCCATTTTTGAAATAGTAGATGGATTAATAATTGTGGTTATGAATACAGAAACACAATAAGGTACAGTGATTCAAGAAACAAAGTGGGAATAAATGCTGACATTAAAGTAGGGTGACATGGTTTGGTGGCAGGTGTCTCTGCCCATGGCAGGGGGCTTGGAACTAGATGATCTAAGGTCCTTTCCAACCCTAACTATTCTATGATTCTATGAATATACTGTGTCACCTCATCTGCAATACTCTATTCATGCAGTAGTTAATTGCTGTACTAAATATGGTTCAATTGCAGCATATTTGTCTGATTATATTAGCATGTAATAGTACCTGAGCAATTGAAGAATATGCATCCAAGGACCTGCCTCTGGTGAATGGAGTTACAAACCCTTCGTTCTGTTATGTACTTTGTGCCAAAACACTGAAGCACTTGGCATAATGGACAAATGAGGCCTCTGAGTGGCTCTTGGTTAGGCTTTGGCTAAAGCATGTTCGACACAGCTCAAAAACAATGCTTCAGTGCAGGGGGGGCTTAGAGGACCTTGAGGGGCTCTTTTGGGTGTTGTGATTTGTTCTTTGAATCCTAAAGTGGCTGATCTATGTTATTTTGATAAGATTACAGTAACTGAGGTGTTTGCAACTTGTACAGGAGCATGACTCTATGGGAAACATCAGGAAGTTGTGAGCACCAGATGTGCTGTGGGAGACTGGCTTTTGGCACCCAACTAGCCAGCCTGCTGTGAAGTGATCAGTTCATGAATGGCTATTCTGGCTGGAGGGCCAGAGTCATAACAGAGGTATGAAAAAATGATGTTCTCTCAGTTTTTAAAAAATGTAACTTCAAATGAAATACACTGAATGAAGCATTAATTAGAATATATCAATGGTGAACCGTGCTGCTGCATGATGAAAATAAAGTACATGTAAGTACTAAGCCTGTACAGTGAGTGTTCTCCAAGCAAATTTTCCCCAAAGCAGTCAAGTCAATCAGCTTTTACATATGACTTGAATGCATTCTGATCAAGTCACAGAATGGTTTTCTTGGTCAGAAATAAACTTCTGCCTTGTGCTGAGGTTAAGCATTTAAGAGCCTTCAGTCAGTGTTGGCTAGCTGAAACAGAAATGGGAACTAGAGCCACTTGCTGTTATGGGTCATAGCCTTTCTGCTTCTTAATGTTATCAAAATGATGACTTGAGGGTGTTTTCAGTTAATGAGGTAATTACACTATCCTGGATTTGACCTTGGAGTTTATTACTCATTAAGAAGAAATGAGAAGCTGGGACACATCTTTGTTGCTGGATGCATCTTGACAGTTTTGAGTGCAAGAGCCAACCAAAGCAAAAAGATTATGGTGATGAATTGGAGTCCATAAATTTGCATATTAATAGTGCTGCTGAGAAAAACCTGCACAGTGATCACACACGTCCTTTAACTCTGGCTAATAATGGCTGTCAGCTGCAATGCAGGAATCCACATGCAGTGTGTTCAATGGGAAGTACTGATAGAGAACATTGGCAAACAGCAAAACCAAATAGCGCAAGGAAATACATAACTAAGAAAACACTCTTGCATACCTGAATTGTCATTTGCTAAATAGGTCCTTCTATATAATTAGAATCCTGCACCCCTTTTAATCACAGCAACTTTAAATAAGCAAATAAAAAATCCCCTTTGCTTATGAAACAAAAATTTCTCAGTTTATTCTCTTTAAAAAACAAAATAAACCATGTTTTGAATACAAGGAGAAACATCCTTTGCTGCTGCAAAATCAGAGATTTAAAAATATGATTAAAATACTATCCCAGTAATAGATAAAAAAGGAGTTAAGGTTTTAATAAATCACTGTAAAGGACATGGGGGCACAATTTCCTCTTAGATGTCATAGGTACAAAGAGTTGCTGCTGTGGCTATCTAGCAGCCAAACTGAGCTTCAGGAAAAAGAAGTAATCACACTCTTTTTTATTACTTCTAGTTGTGATGTGGTGTAAAAGATTCTGATATAAACTTTGATTCTGCAGAAATGGCAAAGAATAAGTGGTCTCTTCTGGTCTAATGGGAACAGCAGATGGACCTCTGAAAAGCAGAAGGAAATGCTGCAATAGCTTTTTCATGCTGTGTATGTACATGGTGCCACATTGACTCCATATGCCATTGTTTGGCTGACACATGCTTTGTTTGAGACTGTGGACTTTCTTTGAATCTGTGTTTCTTCCTCTGTTCTCCTCTTTCTTCTGTCATGAAGGAGGTACCATTATGATCTGTCTCTTTACATGGCAGCTCCAGCCTTCCATCTCATTTAACCAGTGACAGATAACTCTTAATTCATTGGAAGGGAAAAGCAGGCTAGAGATTTGAGAGATCAAAATTCATTCCTGTAACTTTATAACTTGGAACTTTTAAGTTGCTTTAAAAAAAAAGGCAATTTTTCACAGTCATCTTACAGGACATACTCTTTTATTATACTACAATATACAAAAAGAATATATTCTGCAAAAAGATATCTGTACGTAAAGCTGATAGTAACGGTAAACAGTCATCAGAAGATATAATTTGTTTTATAAATATGTTTTCTTTTTATGTAAGCATTCCAATCAACAAAATTGAGCTTCATTATAGAAATGTTTTGGTATAAAACTTAAATTATAGAAAATTAGTTTCATGTATTAATGCATGCAAGAATATGCATTTTTCACTCCTTGGAAAATACTTGCTTCCCCTTGTAGGAAACAGTTCCAAATGTTAACAGAAAACATTTCAAATGTGATTTAAGCTTTTGAATTTTTTACCCTTAAATCAAAATCTTACATCCTGATATGGAAATGAAAACTCCAAGTACGGAAACTACTCCTCCTGTTTGAGGTTCAGTGAACAGATTTTAAGTGTCAGAACATCATCAACTGACATTATTTTAATTTTAAAAAACGTAGTAAGAATTGACACACGTTGCATAAGGAGATACAATTCAGCACACAAGGAAATTAAATAGAACTGGTCTTGGGCAACAGACTTAGTTCTTAAATTTGAGAGTTTATAGGAAATAGAGCAGTTAAGTGCAGCAGAAAAGATGGATGTTACCTAGCTCAAACTTTGCTTAGCACTTCAGAATCAACTCTCCTAGAAAATGATCAGCTACATATAAGTTATTTTGATAATGGTTTTATTAATGTCCTTGGTTCAGAGTTGAGCCTATTTTAATCTGTTTTCAGATATATCTCCTAAATGATTCTACTGATCTTGGGTAAATACCTGAGAAGGAATGAACTTATATTAACAGTATTTCATAGTGATGTAGTTGAGTACAGGAGTTCCACTATGTTGCATACAACAGTGAGCAACATAAAGAAAATCCAATTGAAGATAGTTATTTGCTCTACTAGTATTGTCTCTGCCCTTAGTGAAGAAGATGCAGCGTATTTAGTCATTCTTGTGGGATTTTAGTCACCCCTGATTCAGTTAAACCATTTTGACAGAAACATAATTAAACTTCATTGAGTTAAGTACTGTTTTTCCAGCACTCTGAGAAAGCTATTTAATACCATGATTATACTCAGCAATTTAGCAGCAAAAAAAATATGACAGATATGAAAAAAAAGAAAAAAAATTATTTGTTCTTAAGACTCAGACAAAGATTTCAGCAGGTTGTGACTTTTGATTTTGGTCATGTAAAGGTTGTTCCAAATGAGTGTATGAATGGAAATATAAAGCCAGGGAAATAAATTTCCTGCTCCTGTACTTTGACTGAAGTAGGTGTTTGGATTTGTGGTTGAAGAATTATTTTTCATTGTCGTGTCTTGTAATTTTAACTTGGGTGTAATTTTTTTCTGAAATCTGTATGAAACAGTCTTTGGGAGCAGTGAATGATAGTATTTCCTGAGGAAAAGAACTGTTTTCTAATTGCCTGAAAATTTAAAAAGCTTTCTTTATCAGACACTATAGTAATAGAGTGATGGTGCAGACATTTACACAAAGATATACCTCTATTGTCTAAAATGCTTAGCCTGCTGAAAATACGACTACATTTTCCTTGAGGTATAATCAGAACAATAAAATGAAATTAGTCAATAAAATTTTCTAACATCTGTCTCTATCAAAAATGCAAAATCTGCCATGAGTAATAAATGCACGAGGACCATGATACCTGCTATCCACAGAAGACAGAACAGTTCACTGGAGGCTGTTTAGTGATATCACAATTAAAAAATTATTCAAGTGTATTGCAGCTGATGGAGTAAGACCAACATGGCAGAAAATTCATCCTCCTGACACCCCCCAGAAACATTGTTATGACTTCAGTGTTTATATCAGTGATAACTCTAAAAAAAGTACTTTTGAAGCCTGAAAAGTGCTGCTATTTGTGTTCTAATACTTCCCATAAGAAAATATCAACTGTGATTTGTTTGGTTTGCTAATGACACAGAATTTTTATTCTCATTTGCATCAGAGAAGTATATTTTGGATCCAAGTGGGTTTTTTTCTTTTTTTCTTTTTTTTTTTTTTTTTTTCCCCAGAGCACTTTTAATTTAGATAGAAGGAAGATTCTTTGAGTTAAAGAATAATTTAAACACTGTGACAGGTGGAGATTTAATATTTGGAAAATGTGTTGTGATTTTCAGATCCTTAACTGCTCTAGAGGCTCAGGTCACACTGACAGTCAAAACCATTTCTAGTTCTGGACATTTCCAGTGATATTTCTGAGAAACCCAAACATTTAAGTATGCCCTTCTAATACTTGTATTGAGTAGCTGTATTTGAAACTATAGTCAAAGATAATATGCAAGTAGGCCTCTTAGCAAAATGAGATATCTTGAGTATTTTAACAGATTTGGTGGCATCACTTGGCCCATAAGATCTGTTAATATTATGCTCTCACTAAGTCCTCAGTTCAAAAGGTTGAGAGACTCAGATGTCAAATCTTGGCTGCCTACTGTTGTATGAAAATAGCATCAAGATGTACTTTTAAAAGGCTTCTAATTATTATTAATAAAATATCAAATCTTATTATTGTAAGAGCAATTGCTCAATCATCTGAAATGTAGAATATTTATTGAAACTTAAATTTTTACTTTGTTCCTATGTCCTTCCTGTTGATCTATACAGCATTTTGGGAATTATTTAGACAGTTTTAAAATAGGGCATAAATATATTCTTGTGTTTCAGAAATGAATTGAGAAAGGCTACTACTGCTGTCATCATTATAAATTACAACCTTTCTTTTAAGACAACACAAGTTTAAAAAGATGCAAAGGACATCGAAGAGGAAATACTTGTTTCTGGCATTGAGATTTATTTGCAAGGTGACAGCTAGGAGACAGTCATAGTGCATTTTTTTATTAACTATTTCATGAATGACAAACATGGGTAGTGATAAATGCTTTTTGAAGTATTAATTTTCCTATATCCTTTTAGGTGTTGGACAGGATTCCATGCTAGCTGCTGAATGCAGATTTCCTTTTGCAGATTCTTTAGGCAAAAATGAAAGAAGAGGGGGAAAAAAGGAGGAAAACTAATGAGTAGAAAGGCAAACACATAATGAAGATGACAGAACAGAATCAGCTGTTATGTCTCACTTCTTAGCCAAGCCTATGGAAGGTGACCATGGGATGTATTGTTGCAGTTCTCTAGTTTTGTTGGGATATTGACCAGGACTAGGCTATTAAAATATCTGTGTCTTATGCAACCTGGAAACCAAAGAAACATTGGAAACAGCAGAAGAGCTGTAATATACTTGTTTCAGGTTTCAGTGTATTCTTCCTTATTTCATGCCATGATTTGTTATTGAATTTCTTTTTTAAGGAGCAGAAAGGTATGATAAGGAGAATGCTACGTTCTCTCATTGCCTCCTCCATCTAAGCCTAATTTTCAGCATACTCATTTTAGTCCATCAACTTCTAATTCATTCATTGGCTGGTCATAGGCAAACACATTAAAGTTGCCTTTTTTTTTAATTTGGTTTAGTCTTTTAACTTTTGCTGACTTTAGTATTAAATTTTATTTAACCAGACTATTACTGCCTATGGCAATGTAGATAATAGGCTTGTATGCAAAGTATTTACTGCCATTGTACTTATAGCTGCTGAGAACATGACATTTCCTTGTCAATACTGCTAATCTTATTTCTTGGGGCATTTCTGTTCTTTAACTTCTCAGTAGGGCAAATATGCACTGTTCATCATGATAGAGATAATCTGTTGGCATTCCTGGCCATCTCTGTAATAAAATAAAATAAGAGCCAGCAGACAATTGACAACATCTGTTAGCCTCTAATGATTGGCACCTTGACTTACAGTCTGTCATTCTGGAGTGACACATTTTTCATTTGCAGCACACTCTTCCACTGAACTTCATACCCAAAGTCCTTGTTTCTTTCACATGAATTTTTGATAGAGGGCATGTTTCAAAAGCAAACAAATTATGGATTTTTTACATACCTATGATCCAATCAGGCATCTCTATATATTTTGTAAAACACGTACATGAAGTACATATATTTTTGTGCTTGGTAAGGGCTCTCTTTACATGAGCAGAAGACATTCATATCTGGTAAAAAAAAAGAGCTCTTATAAAAAGTATATAGGTTTTAAAAGATTTTGGTTTTGGTTTTTTTTTTGTTTTTTTTAATTTTTTTTTTTTTTTTTAAATTTTGGATATTTTTTCTATATTCATTAAATGTGTTTTTTGGAAGTTTTAGTACTTGCTACCAGCTGTTCTCCCAATACTCTATGTGACAGTCCATACCAAGTCCAATATTTGTAATCTGAAAGTGTGAAAATATTTTCATAGCTAATAAGAAGAGGGAAAAGAGTGCGTTAGATTGATTTTCCATTTCCTTGTTTGTTTCAGGTTTTTAAATATATGCATTTTATCAGTCTTTACCAACAATTTCTACGTGGTCTGTACATGAAGTAAACCTATCCATTCCAGTCATCTTTAAGTGGCAATAATTTCCCATTATGATAGGTCAAACATCTGTTGCAAAAAAGAAGATAAATACTTCTGAAATAGTAATGGAATTTTTATTTATTTATCCCCACCAATATATGACCTTATAAGCTATATTATGTGTCAGATGTAGGTTTCCAAATAAATTATTTAGTGAAAAAGAACTGAGTAGAAACAATTGAAATTTTGTTCATAGATAATCCATGCATTTTATAATCTGCTGCTATGTTTCAGAAGAATTAACTTTTAAAACATTTTTAAGTGTTGTTATGCTTTTACTCTCTAAATTATAGAAATACATACCTGCTCTATCAAAATGGTTCTTTTTATGGTGGCTGCTATATTACTTCCAATATTCACCCTCTCATGAACACTGCAGAGAATGCAGTGCCAATAATTGCTGAGCTTTAAATTTAGCTAGGTGCTCTGTTTTCAGACAAAGCATGCAGTTTTCTCATTGTGTAGGTATTGCTGGAAACAAATCAGGTCAACTAAAAATAAATTTAGGCACAACTTATTAGATAATTATTTGGAAAATTTTGTTTCTCCCCATGAGCACCCCTAAATATTTTGGAGGAAGACTGAAAATGTGGATAGTTCATTTAAGATGGTGGAATAGAAAATAACCACAGATACACTATTAAAATGATATTTTGTTTGCAGAGGTTGAAATTAACCATTGACCTTCTCTTGATTTTAGAGGGAAGCTAAGGCTAAAGCCACAGCTTTGGGGTTTTTGGTTTTTTGGTTTTTTGTTTTTTTTTTTTTTTAAGGAACAGTTAAGTAAAAGCAGAGGATTTGTAATGCATTTTCTGACTCAAAGATTTTACAGTAAAAATCATAATGAAACTGAACAGACAGGAAAGGCACATATGCAGTGACATTAGACATAATTAGTAATCGCTTGTGGACTGAAATTATCTATAAACCCTTTATGCGAAATTCATACTTCTTACAGAAGTTGTCAACTTGGAGGTTTTTTTCAGTTGAGGGATGAAAGACCACATCAGATATGAGGAGGAGATTTGCTAAAACCAGGGACAGAAAGGTGCTGTTACAGAATAACTAGTCTAGAGAAGAGTGTCTGTGTTGGCAGTGGATTTAGGATTACAGTGATGAGAGTGAAAGATGTTTAGGAGCGGGCAGACAAGTGCAATCAGTGATGTTAAGGAAAAGGAGTAATCTGGGAGAGCTGATTTTAGTCAACTTTATCAGTCTGAATCAGAATCAGAGTTCTCTGAAGAGTTCTCCCTGAAAAAGAAGAGAAACTGCAGTCATCGTTCTCACCTTATATTAAAGATAAGAGTTGTAGACACAGACTTTCTGTGTGTTTGTATTAGCTCATTCGTCACTTAGAAGAAAATCACATAGTCAAGTATAGCAGGATTTTTTTGCAATTATCTTCCTGCCTATTAAGCTTGAGAGTTGTTTTTCTCTTGGATACATAATGACTTTCCCAAGGGCTAAAGTACAAATCCAAATTGGATGCACTCTGAATACTCATCAAGAAATTTTGGCAAGAGGCCACCTGGGAGTTGTCCACAGTTACTGGAGCTTCTGCATTTCAGATTCCACATTAATGCTTTCTGGGTATAGCTCATCTTTGGAAGCCTGCACTGCATGAGAAAACACATAATTTTCTCAGAAATGCATTTTGCTTTTGTTCTCAAGGAATAATTTGCAGACTTTTGCTGTCCCTTGTGTGGCATCTCATAATACCGTGATGATTTTCTTTGAATGCTTTTCCTGGAAATGTAGTAAAAAACTAGTCTAATTGGGAAAAAATGCCAAGGAGAAAATATTGACATGTACTTAAAATCCTTGGGTTTATGCCTGATAATTTGACTATATTTTAAAATGAAATAATTTTAATTTCATAATTTGAGTACAATTCTATAACATAATGTAGAAAGGTTTGCTATAAAGTATTCATATATAGTGACTACAGCCTTTAATTAATTTTTTTTCTGGAGCTCATAATATAATTCTTTGTTTTATACTGTGTTTAAGTAGAATCTGATACCTTACTGCTGTAGACCATAAAGACATTTAACTTACAGTTCATTTATTTGTTTATTCTTTGGAGTCTTCTATGAACTCACGCATAATCCTATAAAATAAAAACAAACACAATGAGTACAAATTCAGAGGAGCTGCTTTTTAGTGTTGATGGCTGATGGTGTTATAGACAAACTTTAAGAGAAATAATACAAAGTCTATTATGAATTTAAGTGCACAAATGGATCAAAAGAGAAATAACCAGTCTACAGGGAATCATACTAGATGCTTCAGATTTTAAGTGGATAAACACTTTATTAAGAACTGGTAAAACAGAGAAACCACAGGAATGTAACAAATCAAAACAGCTTAATTTTTGGTAGGTCAGATACACTGTATCTGAAAGGTATGAAGTGCTGCTTGTTATGAGATGGGTATGTAACAGCAGCAGCCAGTGTCCAAAGCAAACAAAGGTGTTAAGCTCTGCTCCGCTAAGTAGTTCAGGAAAAGCATCATGCTGAAAGAATACTGCCGTGCTTCAAACCAGTTCAGACGAAGAACATATTTCACACCCAAGGAACCAGACATCTTATGGGAAATTTGAGGTTAATCAATTAACCAACATTTTAGTCAATTAAAATGTACTCTTTTAGTCAATATTACAGTGCAGATGTTTCCTTTCTACTACTATTAAAAATACTCTTGTTTTTTAAGTACAGAATTTAAAGAGGTTTTATTGTCATGTTGTAGTAACTACTGAAATGAAACATCCCATTATAGAAAAAAAAACCAGCAACCAAATAGTAGTTTTATCTGTTGCTTTCTTTTTATATGGTTTGGTTTTGTTTTTTCTTTCATTTTAACAGAGCACCACACCTATGAAGACAGGACTCCATGTGCATGTCCTCCTGCATTGTTTTGTTTTGTTCAAATTATCTGCTGTATTTTTTTGCAGATTGTATCTATGTTTTTCTCCTTCTGGCACACAAAGAGAAGATAAATGCACTTTTTCATCTGATGGATTAAATATATTGCAGTCATTCGGAAAACCTTTCTTTCAATTATTTTTTTTTGCTTTTCATTAAAGGGTCTGCTTGTGTTTCTGTCTGTTCTGCATTAGAGTTAAAACTGAAAAAATACAAACCCTGTTCCCTCTAATTCTTGTTAAAAGGTTTACTTCAATATCTTGGACTCAATTATAATTTAAAACTTTCAAAATGGCATTTGGGTCTTCTCCAAGCATTTGCTTGTCTTCCCAAAATGCCTTTGATTATATACACTGTAACTAGAGAAATTTCTGCTGACATTATCTAGGTCACAAAACTGTGAATTTTCTGCAAACATATTTCACTCTGTCTTATGTTTAACATGCTCCATATGTTGATGTTCTCAAATAGGGCTGATTGGGAAAAAAAAATCCACTTCCTTTTCTGGAAAAAAGCTATTTTTGGAGAAAAAGTAATTCCTCTAATAATTCTTCCCCTTGTCAAAAGAAAAGTAGTTGAAGACTGATTTAGGATATGTAAAGCCAAGGTTGATTTGTTTGACCTGCAGATTCATTTTTTCTTGAAGCTATTTGCTTTAAGTACTGACTGGGGCAAGGCACCTGATGTTGCAGATGATTTGGCAGCTGAGGTGGTGTAACAGTTCACTGGGTGAAGAGGTATAAGCCTTGTTCCTACCGTTTGTTTTTATTTGTGGTTGCCTGTCCCCTTTTTCCACCTTTCAGGTTTCTAGCTAGAAGAAAGCTGGTTTTTATTTATTTGCCTATCTGCTGATTTTGCAAAATAAACTGGCTTACTGAAAAGGTGAGTGAGTCTCAGGGTTACCTGAAGTAAAACAGAAACATATGTAATGTGAGGTGAGTTAGATTTATGCAGTTATTTTAGAGAGACATGCTTGCCTGTGTATACTGGTGGTTAGCGTTTGGGGGTTTTCCCTAACAGCTAAGAAAAGCACATTCAGATTCCTTCTGCACCTGCTCAAGACCAAACGCTTTGACCTGGTGTACCCTGTATTGCAAGGTTGTTGGTTGCTCTCTGGTTATGTCTGCTATCTGTCTCAGATTGTTGTTTTGAAAGTATATAATAATATTTTCTCTCATGAGAATGTTTTCAGAAGAAAAATCTGGTACCTGTATTATTTTAGGGGAATGAGATACAAGCTCAGTTGGAAAATTCTTTGTTGTTGGAATGATATGCTGTTGGTCAGGTTGTCATTTAGGCTTTGGCCAGTTTAGTATGGAAAAGGGAATAGCTACCCTCAAAGGTATTTCTCTAGCCTGTGCATGTTGCATATTTTATGTAACATTTAAAAAGTGGAAAAGGGGAAAATGTGGATGTATCTGCTCAGAACCTTATGAAATGTTTGAAGAGCTATCTCCCGTCACAGTCTTTTTTACTTTGCATTTACAGGATTAGCTATAAATACCACATGAAATACAAGAAGCACTTCTGTATTTGGTGGCTTATCACTTGCATTTTAGAAAATTTTAATTTATAAACCTGCACATTCCCTAATGAGTTGAATTACAGGTAGAAAGCTCTACTGATGGGAACACTGTAAAACTTGCCTATTCTTACAAAAGTCACCAAAGCTATAATAAACACTGCAATTCTGCTTTTTAACAGTAACGTTTGAGAAATATCACAAATTTTGTGTAAGTATATATATACAATGCTAATGTTATGTTTGTTTCTTTTTATTCAATATGTCTGTTTATTAAGCTGTGAATTTTTAATTGAAGACTTTGCGTCTCATGTAACAGTCTCAGGTTATAAGTCTCAGGTTGGGCTTGGGAAAGAAGAGGTTGGACAACCATCTTATTTTTGATTGTCAAAAGTCATGTCGTTAACATCGGGTAAATGTATATTGTCTTTGTGCTCTAGTACCATCAGCTACTAAGAAGGATTGAAAATGACTGCTACCGCTGAACCCAGGACAGTAATTATATCTGACAAATATAAAAGTACAGTTTCAGATCTCATACACATACAACCAACAGTAAGCATTTATCACACAGAACATTTAAAGTTTTGTTGTCCTGGTAACAGAGATTTGTGATGCTTTTTATTCTTTACCTAAAAAAGAAGTCTTGATAGTTACAGTTGGTTTGGTTTTTATTGCAGTAAGAACTGAAGATCTTGTTTCCTCTGGAGACTATGAGCAGTTACATATCATTGCAAGAAGAAATTGTTTTCACAAACCAGTCTGTTAGTTATGATATATACCATTTTACCTAAATCCAGGAGTTGCTAATACTTCTTATATGGCAGCAGCTAAGAATCTGCTGTCAGTACTTTATAACCACATTTGTGAATCACTGGACCACAGCTGTAGTGTGCAATATCACTTTTCAGTGATTAACAGGTCTTACAGCAATTTTTTCATTCCATCTTACAAAATCTGTGGGCTGTTGTAGAAACTATTGCATGTTGAGACAGCACATATATTTGTGCATTACAGAAAGTGTGAAGAATATCAGCTATTAGACATTTACTTTAGTTCAGCATTCTGAAAATGCACCTCACTTCGTCATCAGTGTACCATGTCAAGGGGTCCTATTACATTAACTTTGATAAATAAACAGCATTACAGATTGCACTGGCTGTGTAACAGGCCTGTTTGACAGTGAAAGATTTTAAAATGCCTATTTCACACAGAAAAAAAATGAATACAGGCCTATTTTATGCGCCAGATGACAAACGATAGTGATTAATAGACCTATTTAAATGAATAATTGTGCTATGTACTATACCAGTTTATGTTGTACAATAGCTGTATATGCAGCAGCTGACAAACTTCTTCTATGGAGATGTAAAAGATGAGAATTGGTGAAGATAACAAGTAACAGCTGAGCCATGCCAATCTAAAAGTAAGCCTACACTGCATTTCCAATGACCTCAGTGGAATTCAGAGAAATTAATTGGCATCTCAAGGTTTCCTACACCCTCTCCCCAAATTTATTTCCAAGTGTTCAATGAATCACTCTATTGCAGAATATCATGTATAAAGATCTAATTTAACCCCAGTTACCTTAAACAAAGGTGTAGTCAGATTTTCTTTCTCCTAAATGAGATCTTAAGTGATCTGATTCTCTTTTTACTTAATAAAGAAGGAATGAAAGTGGCTAGCATACTTGTAACAGAATTGGAGTTTGTGATACACACTTCCATTTCTATTTTACTTTTCATTTTTCCAGCACTGTGGTAAGAATAACTCATTTATTGCATGGGTGCCTGGGGATTAAGGATCTAGAATTATATTGCTTATTTATCTTGTAATTTGTAAGGTTAAAAATAACTTTGGAATGAAAGAGTTGTCATTGATATTGTTTTCTGTTGTAGTAAGAACATTATACAAACACACTATAATAGTGTTTTCAGAATAATTAGTGAAATAATAGTAATTTGGCCAAATTGTGCAAGTCAACTCCTTGGAGTGCAAGCACATTTCCATTGTATTAACATTGTGCCAGCAAGAGTATTCTGTAACTTTTTTGCCATAGTCACTGTAATTGTTTATGATGAACAACAGCAGCTTAAGTAACAAGCTAAATTGTTGAATTGGCATTTCAAGCTTGCTTTAAACTTAGCTCTGGTCTCTTGCTGGTTTGAATGTGCCAGTATTCTTATAACAAAGTTGACAAGACTTGGGCCTTTTCTGAAGGGAGATTTTTGACTGACCAAACTGTAAAGAAGCACCTTTTCTACTCAGCTGTCCACCTAGAGTATGATTAGTAAGATCACAGTAAGTATAAACCTTGTATTCTTCCTTTATTTGGTCTACAGCCAAAGCACAAAAATCCTGCCCTTTTTCACCTGTCCCTTGCAGGTAAGACCCTTTTCAATAAGCAGATACTCCTCTGGCTTTATGTATCTCTTGTAGGATATATAACCATGGCATTGAGAAACAACTGATTAATGAGTTTCTGCATGTAGTTTGCTCCATGACTTCAGGATTTCTGGCAATGCCCTCTTGGGCTGTTTTCCTTGTTGCTAGTGAGAATCTAGATTGTATAATGGGGGTGCTGATCTCTTGCATGATTCACTGTCTTACTAGGTTCTTCTCTGAAAAGTTTTAAATAGTTTTAAAAAAATCATTTGGCGTCTTGATAAATGGTAGTTTGCCTTTTAGCTGTTGTAACCTCTGACAGAGCTCAGACAAGCTCAGGAGACTGTGATGCCTCATTTTTGTGAAACTGTCTCTTGGTGACTCAGCATTAGGTATTCTTATAAAACCACGTCCATAACTGAGCCAAGTCATTAGAACTGTTACCATATGTTCACCTTCTCCATTTGAAACTGTAGGTGAAGTTTAAAACTTTTTTTTATGTATTTTTATATATATATATTTTTAACACATCTCTTCCTTTTAAAACTATATTCTTTGGGGATAAACTACTGAGGGTAGCATTTTCTGTTTGAAGACTCATTTAGACTTCTTTCTTTCACTTACTAATTTGCAAGCAGAGGACTGGACTACCAAGTCTAAGTTTAGTGAATTGAGTAGATACGTCTTTCTTGAGCCTATAATTGTGTATCAAGAGCTGAAGTTGGACAGGTTTTATTAGCCTCATTGCATTAACCCAAACTGAGATTGTACAATGTCAGTTTTACCCAACATGGGGCCAATATGTCAAGAAAAGGATAATACCTTCTGGGGTATTTCTGTCTTGGTCTTGGGAGATGTGGTGGGTCAGCATTGTGTAACAGCCAGCCAGACACCTACCCACCCACCTTACCCAATGGGATTGGCGTAGAAAACAGAGGAGAAAGCTCATGGGTCAAGATTAAGACAGGGAGATGGCTCTCCAGTTACTGCTGTTGGGTAAAACAGATTTTTCTTGGGAAAAAAAAATAAAAATTGTGATTTAAATGATTTGTACAGTGCGAATGAAAGATATAAATATTAAACCACCTTTCCTACCCACCCTTTCCTCAACCATCACCCTGAGATTAGAGTTTGTTTATTCACAAATAAGTCCCTTAAGTATGTAAAATAATTTATGTTTGTGAGTTTGGGTTATTTTTTAGGTGCAGTGATTCTTACCAAAGTGACTTCAATGGAATTTATTAGCACATGAAACTTATCACATGAAATCTCATCAGACAAAGTTTCTAGCCCTCCCTTAATCACTGTAAAAGTGCTACTGTTTCACTTTGTATATTGCATGCTAATGGATTGTTTTAATAATTAATTGCTTTGTATATTATTTGAGTTAGAAAGAATGAGTTTATAATCTTATGGCACTTTCCTTGGAAACCATGGCAAAGTTAGTATTTTTACTATTACAGAACAATGGAAGTCGGTAGTAGAATCTGAGTCTCTGAACTGTGTAAGAGGAGACAGTAAATCTTTTAAAATGTGTCTATTATTCACTCCCTAATGAAACTAATGTTTTCATAGGGCTTAATTCAAAATCTATTGAAATTGATGTGAACAGTTCCAGGTTTAGGTTACTGTCACAGTCAGACAGTCGTGATAAGCAACCCTCAAATAACTCTTTATTTTCATCTTGGCTTCATTTCTATAAGGTAAAATTATCATGAGTACATTTAGTATCTCTAAAAATACTTTCAAATGTAGCTTCATGAGAAGTCCTGTAAAATCTAATGCAAAGAGAAAAAGAATAACAGTAAATGGCTGATGCCCTTACAAAAGGTATTAGGTTGTGTTGCACACTTCAGTAGAATATGTGTTATTTTAGCAGGCACATTGTAGCAAGCTAATAGCATTTTTCAGCCTTGCAAGGGACATAGATTTGGGGGGGGG
>JASSUY010008894.1:0-21049 GCA_032466535.1 Forpus xanthops
AAGCCTTGCTGCTTGTCACCAACCACCTCATTGTTTTTCATGTGCTTTAGCATGCCTTCCAGAAGAATCTGCTGTGAGATTTTGCCAGGCACAGATGTGAGACTGGTCTGTAATTCCCTGGGTCATCCATTTTCCCCTTCTTGAAAATGGGTGTTGTATTTCTTTTTTCCACTTGTCAATATATAACACACTATGATATATAATATACTACAGTATATATACATACATGTTTATATACATATATATGCATATGTGTATATATACATATATATATACACACAATGATATATAATATACTACAATGTACAAAAATATACTATGTGTAAGTTGCACCACAGTGCCCACAGTGTGATGATCCACAGTTTTGGCAGGACATGTTAAAATCAGAGAAATTCCTTCTCAGGCAGTTTTGAGCCTGGCTGGGATATGACACTGGTTTCCACATCCTCCTTATCTGTGTTCTTGAGGCTTTCTCTTAGAAGAAAAATGGCAAAACAAAGAGATGTAGTCTAGTATGCACTTTGCAAAATGCGTGTTTTATGTTAAAAAGATACCTCAAGAGGAAGTAAATCCAAAAGGCCTGTGATGCTGTAGTCAATTAAAATTTAAGAAAGCAAGAATTTTTTATAGCTGTCCTTTTCTACAAATCACCAACTTCTACTCCTTGAGGGATTGCCAGTGTAAAATCCAAGAATTTCTTGGCATTCCTCAAATCAGAGGAGATCTTGTTTATATTCCCAGAATTGTGCAGAGAATATTTCTGCACCAAAGCAACCTAAGTCTCTTTGACCATTTATATTCACAAATGAGTATAGCACTAGGTAGTGGCACTGCCGTATATTTTATTACGGGGAACTACTGCTTCAATGCAGTCTTCCTAGAAAAATATCTGGTCCATAACAAATCTTTCATTTCAATCTGGTTTGCTTTTCTGAGCAGTTTGAGCTGTCTGCATTCTTAGCAGTCAGAGACCACATGAGTGGTATCCCAATCACCTGCATTACTTAACAGTAGGATCAGGTTTTTGCCCTTGTTTTGAGTCATTCCCTGTAGTCCTTACTAGAACAAAGATGGGAAAGAGTCCAGGGGATGGGGTGCTCCAGGGGCCACTTCCTAAAGTCTATATGGTTTGTGGTTTGCTTTCTTCCAGCATTGACTTGGCAGACTTTGTGCCTCAAAAGCACAAAAGTGGGCTACCTACTTTTGTAGGTAGCCACTTACTTACCCACTTACCTACTTACCTACCATGTAAGTACTTACCCACTTACCTACCACATAACTGGGCTGATGTGGGGTGTGGGAGGAAGATGTTAACTGTGCCTTCCTCTGCTTTTAGTTCTACTTTGTATAAAGAAAGTCTTTTAACTGTAAGACTGAGGAGGAGCCAACGTGTAGAGTTCATCTTCTGTGAAAGCACGTGAAGCTGGACTAGTGGCACCTTGCAGCTGCTGCGCAGTGGATGGATTATTTAATAATTTAATGCAGTCAAGTAGTCTACCGAACAATTCTCAAAGTTATAAATAGTTTCCCTTGATTGTTAAACAGCCTGAAAATTATTCCAAGGTCGTAAATGGTAGAACTTCTAATTAGCCAGATGACATTGTCTCCTTGTCTAAGCAAAACTCACTTTAGAATGCTGTTAGGTTCTTAGTACCATAGAGAGCAGAAAAAAAAGTCAAACAAAAAATGAGATCCTAGAAATTAGCAATATGTTGGGAGCTATTTTGAAAACAACCAAAAAAAGCAAGCCCAAGCAGAAATTTATGTTAAGAGTTGTATGTGAATAACACTTTTGGCTGCATAAATGGAGTTACTCTGATACTTTGGACCGAATCTTTCCTTATTTGATTTTAAGGGATTTTAGCTCAGATTCTTAAATATCATGATTCATTGTTTGGTAGCTGTTGGAACAGAGCTATTGATATGTGAGTGACCAAATAATTTGTCATAAGTCTACTTATTGCTTATATTTCCGATTTCCCTGAAGAGGCAGACAGAATTACTCCCCAGAAAGCACATGCAAGCATCAAGCAATATGTTGCACTCACTCTCACATGAACATAGGCTAACATTAGCCATAAGAATGTTTTTGCCTTCGGAAATACCTGTGGCTTTGTTACTTCCTTCAAGACAAAATCCAACTCCATTTCTCAGGTTTGACAAACACTCTGGATGACTGTTTTTTTTTTCCTCTTTTCATGATATGTCCCCAGTGTTTGTTATAAAAACTTTAAATTGCTGACTGAAAAATTATCATTCTGTAGCTCTAAACTGAGCTCAAAAGCTAAAGCAATCATTAAAAGGTGCATATAGGTTCTCATAGTTACCAAACAATGAATCATGATATTCAAGAATCTGAGCTAAATCCCTTTAAATCAACATTTTCTAGTCTATTTTTAATATTCTCTTAAGTAAAAAGAAAAAATCCAAAATTCTGTATTCCTTCCATTTTGCACTTTAATTTTTGATGTGTTTAGTCACTGAAGAAGTAGAAGACTTTACCTGTTATAGAAGGAATGCTAATCACACGTGATGTACCTCTGTTGTCAAGTATTTTATCTAAGCTAAGGTTCATGAAGGAGGTAAGCCCTCAGTAAGAAAGGTAAGCCAAAATGAGAGAAATTGTGGAATATGTTCTTATTTGGGAATAAATAAATTAGGAATACAATATTATAATTCTATTCCTTAGTTTCACTTACTCCTGCTTAATTTGCATGTCAATAATTTAATATTTCTATTATTTTGGGGCTGGTACCTTACCTCACCTCATAATACTCTGGCAGTGGTAAGCTAAACTGGAAGAAATTTTCAATTAACTAATATATATTGTTAAAAACTTTTAAGTCTGCTAAGCAAAACACAAGTTTATTATAGATGGATTTTAAATTATAAAAACATAAAATAATAGAAAAACATCAATATGAAAGAAAAGAGGACAATATTGTGCCTATGTACCATAACTGACTGTTAGAGCAAATACAGTTCTTCTTGCCAGATAATACATTTTTTAACAGGCGTATAAGTACCTAGAAAATAATCACTGTTTTTCTTGTTTTTTTAAACATGGATATGTATAGCTATACCTACCTTTTGTTACACACATATATATACTACATATATACTACTATGTTACCCATATACACATATATACTATATCTATATTTCTGCAGACACACATTTGTTAATTGGTTATATAGGAAATTCGCATATGCATCTCTGACAATTATATGCCTGATATTGTTGTTTTCCCTCTTTATTAGTATAATTCTATTTCTATTTGTATCTACTATTGCAGCATTTAGAAAGAGAACAATCTGGTTTTGCCCTGCAGACATAATTCAGTTTCATATCATTGTTCTAAATGCTTTTCTCTCACAAAACTTAGATCTTTGTCTTCTGAGGTATTAAAGTATATTTTTCACATGTAGACCTCTGCTCCTTTCACTGTATCTAAACTCAACTGGTCAAGGTAACATGGAAGGAATAAAGAATTTGAGATAAATTTTTTTTTTACACAAGGAAGTATTAAAAATAAACTAGAAAATGCTAATCTGCTAGATAGTGATACTGGATATCCTTCTTATGATGGGTGATTTAAGAAATAATAGCAATCTTAAAAAACTTTACTTCATCTGAGAAGATCTAAATGCTTTATTTGCTTTAAATTAGCTCGAGATATTTAAGGCTTTATTTATATTAAAGGGGCAGAACCCAAGCTCTAATTCCAGATTTTTAGGAAATGCATTTGTTGAAATGCTTAGAGACATCTTCTCATGTTCTATGTTCTCATTTCTCTGAGGTTGACATGTGTGAGGAGGAGAATCTCAAAGAGAGGAAGGTGAGAGATTTCTGTACCATACAAAGGAGGAAATTGTATTAGACTGTTAACTTCAAAAAATCTTTCCAGGGCAGCAAGTCAGTCTTTGTAGTGAAGGGAAAAGGGACAAGCAGGAGAGGTGGGGGAGAAGGGTAAGTTGATAGTCCCAGCTAAACTTGGAAGCAGTGGGGATTTCATGGCCAAGCCATAACAGAAGAGTATTCTTCTTAACAGAAGAGATTTTGACCTTGGTCATCAAAAAGTTAAGGCTTGACTCAAATAAGCTTTTGGTTTTGGTTTGAAGCTTATGTAATATATATAAGACATATATATAAAGTGTCTTCATTTTCCTGGAGTCAGAAACCATAGAAAATTATGAGGTCTCAGGTTTACACCTGTAAGCTTAATACTTGTAGTGAGTCTCAGTGCAGCTTTGTACAGAAGGTTTGCAGGGTGCATTGGCACTGTTAGCTGTGCTGGTGTAAGAAATGATCAAATGACTGGTACTTGGAGATGATCTCTTTTTCTTTTCCATAGTGTATTTTCTTGAGAACATCATCTATCTGTTCATTCATGCTGACTTTTGCATAATTCTCTGGAGGCCTGAGAACTTCTGCTGGCCTCTAGACGTAGTCACTTATGTATGATTTAATGATAAAATTTGGAATTAAAACTTAGATTTACAAGCCCATGATTATTTTCATATCTTCTCTTAACTGAAGAACTGTAGGGTCTAAAAAGATTTATGTCAGTTCTGGACATCAGCTCAATTCCCATTTTAGGGCTATTCGTCTGCCTGGTCTTTACCATTGCTTCCTGTTCCTTGGCTTTTTCTTCTCCTGTGGACAATGTGTTAATACAGTGGTGCATGAGACACTAAAGTGTCTTAATGTTTCAAGAGATCAGATGTAGGACTGTGGTACTTGTCCAGTGCAGTTCAGGTGAGTGGTGAGAAATACTCAAGAGTAAAATTTTAGCCAAAAGTGGAGTAGAACCCTTGTCTGTCTTCTAAATGAGTAACATATGAGGAAAAAACGTGATGGTGTTCATAGGGAAAGGAAAAAACAGACTTTTGTCCACTCCATGAAAACAATGTCTATACCTTTACCTGCAGCATTACCACAGTAGCTCCATGCAGGTGATTTGTTTAAAATAAATAAGACCTTGCAAAATACATGATTTCATTCAGAACCAGTGTGAACTGTCACCTCAACTATATTACCGGAGTTCAAAGCTTTGTATGCAGATGATGAAGCAGCAGCAAATGAAAATGTGGTCCATTGGCAAGATAGCAGCAACTGCTAATTAATTTGGGAAATAAAAAAGGAAAAATATAAATCTCTTAAGCAGGTCTTGAGCTAAAATAGTACAGCGAGATTAAAATCAGTAATTGCCAGGGGTGTTAATTAGAACTGGGACCACACATACAAAGTGCCTCCCAGAATATACTAGAGAAGTCATGTCTGAATCAGGTTACAGGGAATGATGATTTTACTTTAACATATCTTCTTGTATTAAATAGTTTTTTTCCTCTACACACTGTACATAACCATAGGGAAAAGAGATTATTAGGACTTAAATGATAGCAAATACATTTGCCTGCATCTTCTCAAATGTTGAACTCCTGTATGTCAGCTCCAGAGTTGCAACTCACCCTTAGTATAAAGGATCTTGGATCTCTAAGGCAGTGAACCAGTGTTAATGGAAATTTCTTCATTTTCTTCAGGTTACTTTAAAATTTCTGACAAATCAAATGGCATCATAAAGCTTTCTAGCAGGTTTAGCTCTGTTTTATAAGTCCTTTGGTGGGTCATAAGTATGTCAATGTGATTATTTGAAAGGAGAAGAGAGATAAAGGAAGGTATTTCCCTGTGAGCTAATTTAAATAAAAATAATATTTTATCTCTGCATGGAATTTTATTTTCTTTAAAATTTCAGCTAGCAACTGAGAACTTCCAAAGCTAATTTTGTCCTCCTGAAAACTTGGAAGAAGGCATAAACCTCAAATTCCTTATGTATTGTCAATTACACATGAAGTTTTATATTCTCCAGTCACATGGATTTCATTGCTAATAAATGTTTATACAGAAAGTTTATTTTTGGTAATTTTCGCCACAGAATACCATTGGATTACAAAACTATTGTTAGTTGTCATTTCACTCAGACATCTTTAGTTATGTTTTTTTTTCCCCAATTCTCAGAAGAAATCTTTCCCTTGTAGCATCATCATACAATTGATGTGGCTTGCTCTGGCATGGAAAAGTCCAAGGACTATGATGATGCAGACCTTATCTTTTTCTGGAGTTGATGGGACTTGGGATGGGCTCTTGGGCTAAGGAAGAGTTGACTACAGGGTCAGCTGTGCAGCTCTGTGGAAGCATTAAGGAAATAAATGTCCACTGAATGTCAAGTATTTTTACAAGTATATAACTTTTTTTCTTCTATTCTTGGGCAGCCCTATATTATATCAAAAACTTTAATTCCTGGAAGTGTTGTTAGTGTACAGAAAACAAAGATTGGCAGGCCAGTACAACCTGCATTTAAAAAGAGTTGGGTTGAGGAATGATAAACTGTGTAAAACACCCTGAGTTGAGGGTGAGGAGGAATTAAAACCAGCTAGCTCTTCCACCTCCAGCAGCATCACTAGCCAGCCTCTTCATGTGCAGACGCAATTTCTGTCCCATGTAATTCCTGTGGGTATCTGACTCCTGTTGCTGGATATATGTATTCTTACTGGGAGAGATTTGGACAACAAATTGGGAACTCAACACATCTTTTGACCCTGAAGTGTTTAATTGAATGTCTCTCTGTATTGCAAGTCTCTACTAAATTTTTTTCCATGCAAATAGGTGAAATGGCTTCTGTGTTTCTAGAATCAAACAGGTCCATTATTTGGCTGATGTACTGATCTCAGTGAGGGGCATGAACCTTTGCAGATTCATGTAATGGACCTTCTTACTTGTGTTGTGAGCTTAGTCACACTGCTCAATGTTTGTCCATCTAGTGCCAAAGATTTGAAGGAGCAATGTTCTACAAACAAAAGAAATAAATTTATACTAGTAAGCACTAATATTAAACCAAGTTCCTATTTCTTCTGTTGGCAGCATGAAGCCAGGCATAAGGCAGACCCAAATGTGCTTCTCTTAAGCGCCCATTTGCTGAAGTGTTCTTAGATGGATTTAAGTGTTCGCTTTTAACTGTTATTAACTGTGTTCTGGGACACTGAGTGATGGTCCAGAAAATCAGTATGTTTTTTTTTTCCAGTATTTAAAGAGTGGTTTGGTGCAAGAATGAAAAAAGAAAAGGATTGTTTAAGTATATTTTGTTTATTTATGTGCTAACACACATGAAACTATATGAACATAATATGCAAATTTAACTACTGTACATAAGAATTGGAAACTGGAGTATTTTGTGTATATTAGAAATTAGAGGTCATGCAGAAGAGCAGTACAAAATCAACTGTTTCTTATTTCTGGTACCTTTGACAAAATCCCAACCAGCCTTTGCTATGCACAGTCCTCTTCCTAAATCCACAGGCCCCTGAGCGCAATCCGTACTCCAAATGCTCATGAACTCTGGTCGGGTTTCTTTCTACAGCTACCTGAAAGGAGGATGAAGAAAGCAGGTGGCTCTCTTCTCCCAAGTGGCAAGTGATAGGACAAGAGGTAATGGCTTCAAGCTGCACTAGAGGAGGTTTAGGTTGGAGATTTCTTCCCCAAAGGGTGCTCAGGCATTGGAACAGGCTGCCCAGGGCAGTGGTGTAGTCACCTTCCCTGGAAGCGGTCACAAACCCTCAGTGACATGACTTAGTGGTGGCCTTGGCAGTGCTGGGGGAATGGCTGGACTTGATGATTTTACAGATCTTTTCCAACTTAATAGATTCCCTGATTCTGTGAGGTTCGAAGCCTGGAGTCAGTTCTTGAACCATCATGGCTGTCTCTGTAACCTACCTCTATATGTACTTAATTGAATACTAAAAGTATTTTTATTTATATTTTGTTGTTTTATGAAAGAAGTGCTTTTGGCCTTCACTATGCTGCTGCAGGAGCAATAAAACCTTTTCTTTTGCTTTACCTAGCTCAGTCTCAGCATGTGAGAGGTAAGTAGCCCATGAACCATCATTTTATGAAGTGTCTAAATATCAGTAAGGCTAGCTCAGAAAAGAAATCTATTTTCTAAGTTTTTACAAACCCTTCTGTGGGAAGGAATATTTTTGAACCTGAAGAAAAAAGAAAGCAAAGGACAGAAACTGGGAAGAAGGTTCAAATCAATGTGTATATAGGAGCAGCAGTAGCCAAATACAAAGAATGTAGGTGAGGAGCAACATTGCAACACAAAATCAGGGTCTACTTCTCCAGCCTTGTTTTCCTTTAAAAAAACAGGTAAGAAATTAGGAGTACAGAACCATTAATTCCGTCTCAAAATTGTAGTACAATCTGTTCTGTACATCTGTGAATGCAGATGGTCACTGTTCTTAATAATTCAGCATAAGAACTAACACGCTTGCTTTGAGTGAGGTAAAAATCATGTTTGTAGCTTGTGTTATTCATTCAGCCATCCTGGCCACACTTTTAGCAAAACAGCAGCACAATGACTATTTTCACAGAACAATCCATGGACATTTAATATAGCAAAACCAAATGTTACAGCAAAATGAGTGCTAAATCTGAAATGTAGGAAATGGCATCCCACCTTTCTGCCACATTCTATTGCAAAGATTTTTTGGTTGCTTCTTTGTGTTTAGGCTTTATATTTTATGTCTTGGTACATAATTTATTATGCACCAACACATATAAGTGCTTATATACATATATATATGAATACATATATATTTATGCATTTGAAAATGTAGTACAGCCTTTTATTATGCATATTGCTTTTATGTTTATTTTTGTATCCTTTTTTCATCCTTAACGTAACAAAGGAGAAATACCTGTCAGATGGGGAAAACCACAGGATACCATACTACTAGTGTCCACAGTTATCTGGGAGAAAAATCATGGGAAGATAGTACTTTAACTCATAATAAAATGAACAAAAATATAATTAAAAGAAGTCTAGGAGGAGGATATAGTCTTGCGCTAAATGATAAATAAAAGACTCATTAATACCTTGATAGTATAACTTAAATTACATGCCTTCTTTATTGATCTGTCTCTTTTGACAGAGTATGAAAGGTAGGAAACTGCCATGTATGTATATGTATTTTTTTTCATGTGTATTTGGAAGGAAGGTGCACTCAACTTCTTTAGCAGCACCAGCAAATTATAGTATCGTACTCTCTCTGTGTGCACAGACTTCTGTATCGTGACTCTTCTTTCAGTGTTAAGAAATGCAATCATCAATACTAGAATGAATTTTTGGGTTTTGCTCCTTACCAAGTGTGTGTGTGGGGGGGAATCCCAAAATGAATGATTATGATCATCATAGCATTAAGTCATTAAAATTCAGTTTTTCAGACAGTTTTTTTTTTTGACGGTTGATATATGACTTCTTTAGAGTATGTTTACAGAAAATTGAGTAAAAGCATGAGCTTGCATTGAACTGAATGTTCTTTAGCAGCGTCATCCTAGTACAAAAATGAGCTCTCTTTTTTTTACAGTGGTTGTAGTTAGTTCTTGTTGTATGCTGTTTGCTTTTTATTGCTGTGAATTGGAAATAGTGTCTATTCACAAACTATTGAAAAAGGCTGTGCTGGTGTAAAGCTTATGGAATGAAAATGGAAATCAGGATCTGTCAGTGTTGTGAGAAGTTCTTTTCAAATGATCCATTTCCTTACACTCTGCTATTCTCTCTGCTTATTGGCAGTGTTTTTCTGTCTCTCTTTCTATGCCTAAGGGCATTTTTTATTATAATTCAGATGCATATTCACATTTGTGCTGTCTCTAGAAGAAGCTATACTTTTGACTTGTCAGGCAATGTGTGATTAAACCTATGGATAAATACTTATTTTGGCCTGAACAGTTTCATCAAATCTATCACCTAATCTGCTTCCTTTGAAACAGACTTTTTAGAGCCAGGCAAAGATATTGCTCTGTCAATAAAGGGAACATAGCTCTCTATGTAGATAAAGAGTGAAATGCATCTTCACTGCCCGTATAACTACAGATTCACCTTTACTTACCTTTGAAAAGAAACCATCTGTTCTATAAAATACTGGTCTAATTACTTTTCTGTGAGTACAGTCCAAAGTTCCTCTACTGTGCAGGTGCAAGCTTTTAGTATTTTAATTTGAATTGCAAGAATTGATATTTGACATGGGCTTTGTTGTAGTTCTACTACAATGCTGGGGGGGTGGGGGGGAAAGAACTAAAAAATAATCACCATTAAAAATTAAAAACCATATAGCAAATACAGCTACTACTTACAGTGGAACTACAAGCTTTTTAGGGGATTAAAGAAAACAAACAAAAGAATGCTGACAGGGAGACAGGCAGATAATTGTGCATATTGTGTGTATGTACTCCTGAAATTGAACTGTTTCTTGCTAGCTGCAACCAGTCCAGTCTGGTTATAAACTTTACTAAGCATGGACTAC
Source organism: Forpus xanthops (assembly GCA_032466535.1). Lineage (NCBI taxonomy): Eukaryota > Metazoa > Chordata > Aves > Psittaciformes > Psittacidae > Forpus > Forpus xanthops. The sequence goes on from JASSUY010008894.1 coordinate 10,359, forward strand.
ACAAAGGTGGCATGTCCTGAATTCTCTAATGGCTAAAGGGACAGGAGACAATCAGCAGACCACAGGCTGATCACAGAGGAGTGTGAAGAACCTAGCTGCAGGAAAAATCCTGGAAGTGGAGGAAGGTCCTGGAGGTCAGAGGGGTGTGTGGAGGCAGACGCTAGGACTGGTAGCTGTGAGCAGCTATATGATAGGAAGAGATGTGACTTTTTACCCAACCATCCTTGACTGCCCTAGGGAAGGGACCTTGGACCAAGTCAACCTAATGCTGAAGCCTTGGTGCAGGGAGCAGGTGTGGGATAAGTGGGGTAAAAGCTCTAATCTCATTCTTTCTTATATAAAGCTCAGTACCTAGTTGCCTTACAGGTTATTATTTACTCTGCCATACCCATGATAGTTAAGTCTTTTACATGTTTTATAACCATTAGCTTTGGGAGGCTTAAATTGATTGAAATTCAATTTTTTTATTATTTTTTCTGAAATAGCTGTTTTTTTGCTGTTGTTAGGTTTGGTTTGGTTTTTTTTTTGTTTGCTTGTTTTCCTTATTTTTCCATTTCAGCACCATGGAAGTCACTGATTTGTTTGCAGTAAGATATTTTGCTTTTAGTAAAATTGCTCCATGAAAGATGAAGACCTACACATACACTGTACACTTCAGGTAGCTTATGTTTGCTAACAGATTGTATTGTAATTAATAAGTAATGCAATCTCCAAGGAAGTTCTTTGAAATCTTTAGGAATATAAAGATGTTAAGTAAAGGATTTCCAAGTGCTTGTAGCGCGCGTTCTCTGTTTAGATTCTTGATTGACCTTGTAGCTGAGCCCTTACCTGAAGCTGACTTAGTCCAGCCTCACATTCCTTTTGTGATCTAGATTCTTTATGTACAGGTATGTTTCTGAGCTGTATTTACTACATTTACTGTTTGTTTCTGGGCATTTGTTAAGAAGTATAAAGGAAATAGAAGCTTCAGACTGGAAAAGCAACCTGAAGGATTGTAGCAAAGTTTCTTGCCACAGAGTAGAATTACAGCATTTGTAACAATTTTAAGGTCAAAGTTGGACTGGTGGGGAGAAAAGACAGCGTGGTGTCAGGTCTCAGATCTGTGATGCTGCATTTTCCTTTATTTGGAGGAATGTCTAGAGTTTAGTCAGAGAAGGTGTACTGAAAATAAGGAAAAAAAGCCCTAAAAACTCCTTCTGAAAATGCATCTGGCTCTGAAAATAAGTGCACATGGACAGTGAAATCCAAAACCCTTTGGCTATATGTATTTTCATGTACAACTTTCCACTGACATATTTACATATCAGGAGCAAATAGTTATTTAAGGGAATGAATACAAAAGCTGTGGTCAGCTTTATTTGACTTGTTATGAGATATGAATGGAAAGTATCCTACTTGATAAAACCGGGGGATAAAAAGTACTATTTTTCATTATGAAGCATGGAACTTGTTTGGCTTTTTTCTTACACAGTTATTCAAGTGCTTTTTCCACCTCTTTTCTATGGTGACTAGAGAGCTTGTAGCTCCTCTGAGCTTCGGAAATCTTTAATGCAGAGTTTAAACAGTTTTAACATGCACTTTGCATTTCTCAATTTTACATTCAACTCACAGAAATCTTTGGGTTAAGGAGGTAAATTTTTTCAAGCCTTATAACTTTGGAAATGAAGAAATGCAAATCTTTAGGAAACGCCACCCTACAGCATAGCTGCTAGAGAGCAGTATGTGGTAAGGTTATTTGGTACTATGCGTGCTCACCCCCTTTTGTCAAAAGGATAACTAAGACAGTATATTACATTAGCAAGTGGTATGGCCCCATGGAGGTCTGGTGGAGCAGATTAGCTGGTCTTCAGGATGTTACATCCACATTAAATATACTGGAGGGAAGTTTATTTTACAGCATCTGACTGAGTCCTGTCATTTGAGAGAAGAGCTTTAGTTTCACTTTTGGATGTCTTTTTGCTCAGTTTTATCCTCTTCATGTGCTTCAGGAATGCTCCATTGGAAAAACTAATATATGGTTATGATCAAGGGTGTATCTTTTAAAAACAACAAATGTGACAGCCCATCATCTCTTACTGTTCTGTTGCAAAAACCTGAATCCTGTCCCTTATCCCCCTGTGCTATTTTCACTTTTCCAGAAGCCATTACTGGGAATTTCAGCTGCAGCAGCACCCTTGTGTTTGTGAGTATGGTGCATATTTGATTGCATGGTTCAGCGCATCAGCTCAGAGCATAAGTGTTTGTCCCAGACTGTTTGTCACTGTTCTGGTCTGGGAAAATAGTCTCTGGAAGAAGAGAGGAGTTTTCTGAGATAAATTGAAGCCTTGGAAGCCTCTGCCATTGTTTGTGGGAACATCTCTAGTATTTGTGTGGGCTGGGAGTGGGATTTTCTCCTTCCTTTGTGGCATGGTTTAAGCCCAGCTGGCAACTCAGCAATACAGTTGCTTGCTCACTCCCTCCACTCTTCCTCTCCCGGCTCCCAGAAGGATGGGGAGGAGAATTGGAAGAATGTAACTCCCATGGGTTGAGACAAGAACAGTCCAGTAACTAAGGTATGACACAAACCACTACTGCTACCCATTAATAATAATGATAAGGGAAATAACAAGGGAAGAGAATACAAACGCTCACCACCTGCTGACCGATATGCGGGTCAGCCGAGCTGTGACCTAACCCTTCCGGATAACTGCCCCCAGATTTTCTAGTTGATATGATGTGCTATGGTATGGAAAACCTCTTTGACTAGTTTGGGTCAGGTGTCCTGTTTCTGCTTCCTCCTGGCTTCCCCTCCTCCCTGGCAGGGCATGAGATTCAGATAGTCCTTGGTCAAAGTAAACATTACTGAGTAGCAACTAAAAACATCAGTGTTATCAAAGCCATTCCCAGGCTGAAAGTCAAAACCACAGTACTGCACTAGCTACTAAGAAGGATAAAAATGACTGCTACTGCTGAACCCAGGACATCTTGATTCTGCTCGACACAAACACAGAATTGTTTTGGTGAGGGAAATTGCTTAAGGGTTGTTTCTAGGGCACTTCTAATAGGATAGTGTTGAAGATGATTGCAGGAGAACTTGACGATTTTAACATCAGTTTTGCATGTCTGGAGGAGCCTGACATATAGCTAAAATCAAAGTTTTGGAACATCATAGAGTAGCAGTTAGTATTGATTTCTGTATGTAAGAGTCTGATTGTGTGTAGGTTGCTTGATTTTCCTGGTTTTTAAATTATAGTCCTGCAGGATGTTGTTTGCTTGCTCACTCTTTCTTCCACCTACATTATACTTGCTAAGTAGTGGCCTCCATTCAACTCCTTTCTAGATCTCACAGGGAATCCTGATTGTGTTTCAGGAAGGGAAACTTAAACTTTTAACTTCATTTTTGAATCTTGATAGAATTCAGAGCACGAAGGAGATACTGGTATTGCCTTTAGCTTTTTGTAGTTAGATTTTTGTTGGCAAAAATGTGATGGTTTGTAGTGCTGGTCTAGCTATTTTTGCCTTGCCAGATATCAGTGTCAATAGTTAATAATGCTTGTATGTGCCTTAGAATCATAAAATCATAAAATAGTGCCTTCTCTGATGATGTCTTCTTTAAAAGACATTAACAGAATTGTAAGATTGTGTAAAGTTAATATGATACCTACTGGAGAGATTCTGTCACCTGTTACAATAACAATTCTTCTGGATGCCACATTGCAATTATACAAGTAAATGGAAGATGTCTTTCTTGATTAGGTTTTTAATTGATTGTATGGCACAGGTTGTTAAGCTAGAGAGAGCACTAAAATCCCTATATAGGAGTATTTCTCATACTCATTTTTTGTTTTGTTTTATTGACATTTGTTTCTATTAATTTCTCTAAAGATTAAAGTGTAGAAACAAGACGAAGGGAAGCAGAATCTTCTTGCTTTCACTGTTTCAAAAAAAAATCAGAGACAGAAGAAAACTGTGACTCTATGTTAAAAATAAGCATATATGAGTATTATGGTATACTTAATTTTCCAAATAACTGTCTTACAAAAACAGAATGTGGTAAAGAATGATTTTTTGCTTTCTAAAGGAACTTAGTCATACAACAAAAAAATGCAGATTCGGACTGACTAAAGGTATTTGGAAATCTGGTCAAAAGCCCAAATTCCGCTGTAAGTCTGCCTTAGTGCGAAGTGTTAAGGTAAATAATGAAGTTAACTAGATCAAGTCTACAGCAGTTAAAGCACACTCCTTAAATGAAGAGCCTTGGTAAACAGGAATGTCAAGTATCTGTCTTGACTTTAGCAATGCAATAAGTATTTGAAGGCATGAAAGGTGGTTCCTGTACCCCAGTGGCCTGGGCAGTTTGGAATGATTTGCAATTCGTCTTACTTTACATCTCCCTGTGTCAGATCCTCAGACCAGTCCTTCAGAAAGCCTATTAATAGCTTCTCAATTGTCCTTTTACAACAGCTTCCATCCCCAATTTGTCCATTTCTTCCCCAACATTCCTATTTGTAATCTTATTCCCCAAGGTACATGTGCGTTGCCATTCCCTGAATGTTTCAACCACCATTCATTTATCACCCATATACTGTATGTGCTACCACCTCTTTTAGAACTGGAGCTCATATTCCTGTCTTTCACTCATTCTTCTTCTATGCTGTCTCTTTCCTCAGAAAAGCCTTTGACCTGCTCTGTGGGTGGATGTTGTAGTTGAAACTAAAGCTTGTTTTTAAGTGCTTTAGAGTCCTCTGTGAAAGACAGGAAATGTGAAAATCCACTGATGGGTGAGTGGAAGTCAGACTAAATGCCGTCTTCCTGCTAGCAGCACATCTCATAATCTGTTGTAGCTGAAATGTTAATGTCTAAGTGGATTTTTATTAGAAATAGGTCTCCCAGATTCTAATTGAGATGTCAGAGGTTGACAGCAATATCAATAAAAAGGCAGCAGCATGGCCTTTATTCCCTACTGTGGAGCTGACATGTGACAAAAATAAGCATGATAATTTTATAGCTTTTTTTTTTCTGTTGAAAACACTGCTGCATTAATCTGAAAGGCAGCTGATTCTTCAAGGTCAAAAGTACCTAGCTACGAGTTGATGAGCTATAATGTGTAGCTGTGGTTTCTTTGATGGTTCTGTATTAATAATATACATGCAGAACAGGCCATAAAAATTCCATTTAAGGGTATTAAAACATACTGGGACACTTGATCAGGTTAGGATTCCTGTCAACTGGCTGTAGGCATGGTGTTGCTTAGCCTGTCATTAACAAAGTGCAGAATATAAAGTGAAATGGCTATTGCATCAGCTCAGATTTCACTGGAATGACCTTTTTGGTTTTGACATTTGGCTGATGGATTGAGTGGAAATCTATCCCACAACTGTGGGCATATTCCTGTCTGGCAGAGTATTCTGTTGTTCCTACTGCAAGCAAATTGATATAGGAATACAGAAGAACATAAAATATTTCCAGTGTCACTAATAAAGCTTTTGTAATAGGAATATTCACATTTTGCAACAAAAATGGGTTAAAATGTAGGTTGCTTCATCAGCTTCCACCATTTGCCCTTTAAGGAATAACTTTACTAGGGGTGCAATGCACATAGTTGTTCTTAAGCCACCCTGCCATTAAAATCAATGCATTGATATGATGTAGAAAATATTGGAGTTTAAAATAAGCATTTTGAGTTACTGAGAATTTTACAGGGTAGCAAAGAAAGTGAAATTGCTACCAAGATTAGGCCCTCTGTAAAGTCTTTTAGATAATGTTGTGCATAAAGTCCCATTACACAAACTACAAGTTAAATTGTCCTTTTTTAAACTGAATTTGAAGTAGGTGCAAAAGTAAATGAGTCAGGGAATAAAAATAAAGCAAGACATTGGAATTGCAGTTTTTATGTATATTATGTTTTTACATGTAGTAAATGCTTTTGTTAAGAGCAAAGATTTGTTTGTTTGGTTGGTTTTTTTTGGCAGATGATTTAGAATAGGCAAAAAAAAAGTTTGTTTTTGTGTTGAAGAGTCTGGTTACAATCCTTGCCTCCATTTTAAAGTAATACCTTGATAAAATCTGCTATTTTTGTCACTGTGATAGCCTTGCATGGACTCACATGGATTCACTCTCAGTTGAATAATAGAATATATTTTAATTAATGTTTGACTTACTTAAATCTTGCTTAGAATTTAAAATGCTTTACCTTTTGTGATTTTGTGTTATACAGTACCTTCACAAATGTACAGTTTCTCATGCTTTCATTGTATTTATAAGGAAAAGTCAGATCCTTTCATTGCTTCTGCCTGTTGTTCTGCCAGTATCTTGAAAATTGTAAGTTGAACACCACTACAAAATTTACCCTTTAATAGGATTCTGTTATTTTTTCCTCTCTCCAAAAAGGCAAGGAAAGTATGTAGTCTGGCCAATTCTCATAATTAAGGTGAGCTCAGTGTCACTTTGCCTTGGAAACTTTGCCCAAGGGCACCGTTCTTGGGGCTCTTATTCTCCATTTTGGCAGAGCCTGGCTGTCCAAAGGGTAAATAATACTCCTGCCTGCTAAGATATGGACTGCTTCTACCCCAACCCACTGCCCTTCTCTTCTGAAACCACAGCCAGTTTGGCTCCTGGCAGAGAATTTGATAAAGACAATTCTCAAATGCTGGCTTTTAGATGATGAAAACCTATTAAGTTAGCTGTTCCCCTGGTTGGGCCAGTGTCAGGCAGGAGGTCCTCCAAGCTGACTTATGAAAGCATTTTCTGTGCTTTCAAGGTGAAACATGTCAATTCACTTTCCTGAATAATTAAATAATTGCAGTAGTGCTAAAGAAGCAGAAAGAAAAGCAAGGATTTGCCTTTAAAAACTCTCTGCTTCCAGTTCGGGTCCTGCTCTTAACAGTTTTTCTCTTGCATTAAATAGTGGGCAGAATTGTTCTTTACGATGTCGAGAAGAATAGGGTGTTAAATGGGATATAGGGAATGAAGTCCAATGAATAAATGGTACATTACATCATGGAACCTTGTAAGGATAGCTGTAGCTGGCTTTTAGCTTTTTCCTGTAAGATCTACATAATACTCCCAGTAAAGGGCGTATTAGGAAAACCAAGGAAAATGGAAGGATGTATACTTTTGATTTCATTACCTTTATTATGACATATCCCTATATTCTTTCTTAGTATACTGCATGAGAGAAGAAGGAAACTCAGGAGATTATAGAAGGCTTTTTGTTAAAGTGATGCAGCTCCAAATGAATATGATAAAACCTAAGGTATTTGCCAAGTAAAATCCTGGCTAAGCAAACACTTTGGGAAATTGTTTTATTTCTGAGTCCTGGATGTGCTGATTGCATGATTCTCACAGAGGAAGACTTGTCGTATCAGATTCCTTAATAAATATCAGCAGTTGTTTTTGCTGAGTTATATAGAAATATCTTTCCAATAAATGGCCACTCTAAATAGCCTGGGGGTCTCCAGAATGACACCCTTTGTACAGGAGTCTGCAACATTGCATTGGTGGGCAGGTAGTGTTCATATATTATGTTTTGATTTTTTTTAACATGCTTCCTATCACAAACCAGCCAGTAATTGATAGCAATATATCACTCTTATTTTCACTGTATTTTTAGATAATGGCTGTTAGTCCTTTAGTAGCTATAGAATATAAAATCTAACCACAGAATCAAATGTTTATTATTGATTTTCTCTCACCATAAATTGACTTTTTTGCAGTGTTGGGCAAACATATTTAGAAAAAGTTCTCAGATTTTCATATAGAACATAAGATATTGCTGTGCCATCAGTATTAATAAGTACTAGTAGTATGGGTAAGAGTAGCAGCCTCTCTACATTACTCATTTTAAGCCCAGACATTTCCTGTACATGCTTGGTCTAATGTCTCTGCTCTTCCTGTCCAATTAGTGTCTTGAGTCTAGCATTAAAATGCTTTTTAAATACACAGGCTTAAGACTTGCATTGCTTCCATGCTACCTTGTCTGTAAATGGTGTGCTTAATATCAGTGTTTAAATACAGTTTCAAATCAGGGTTTCAAAATTTTTCACATTCTAAAATCGCATTCACAGCTGATTGGCTCCCGCTGTTATTTCTGGTAACAGCAAATTTGTTTCTAGATTTAGGTTGTAAGGATAATACATGTCGTATCACTTTGAGCTGATAAAAATATGCTAGTAACACTTAAAGTAACATCAAAGCATCTCAAGTGTGCTTAACGTACTGCATGAAGAAAATTTGGGCAGTGAGTGTGAGGGAAATTTCTCCTATCATTTATGCACTTATGCATTGCAAACAAAGCTGCCAAGAGCAGTGAGTTATATCTTTCTTTATGCTGAGTGTATGAGTAATAAGGGATCTCCTTGGGTTTCTGCTTGCATATGTTCCCAGTCTGTGGGATTTGCAGATGAAGCTACCTCAGCTGCTCTGCACAAGTTGAGAAACTCTTTGCTCTCCTGAAGGACTATTTCTCTGTTCTACCTATTTACAAGTATGTTTATACCAGGGAAAGAGAGTATTACTAAAAGAATGTCTATCTAATCAGAATTAAATTATTGCAAGAGCCTGGCAGCATCTTGCATAGATGGCAGCATGTCATTTAATGGTACTAATGATACATTTATTGATAATTTTTGAGTTTACAACTACAATTAGAAAAAAATATTTCTCATCTACATGTAAGAAATTTAAAAAACGTGATTGCGGATAACTCAAAATGCTCCAAAACAACCACATTATCTGATGACAGTGGAATAAAGCTGGCGAAGCTAGGGAAAAATCTGCTTCTCAGAGAAAGACAGCTGTCATTTAATGTGATGTTCTCAGCCTTTTGTAGAAACAATTACAGTATGTAAATGTGTATTCACTTATACGGCCTGCTCCTTCATTTCTACTGATAGAAATTTATGTATTTTTATAGTATTCTATAGTTTCTGTAAATCTACGGTCTATTGTTGTGAGTCCAAAATGTATTCCATTTTAAATTATGTTTTATTTGTATTTTTGTTATTTATTACCTATCAAAAATATTTTAAACTGCTTGTACTTCACTTCTAGTTTTCAAGTAAAATATCTGAAGAGCTAAATTCAGTTTGAAGTTATTTGCTGGCAGTTTTTGTTCTCTAACTGCACTTGTGTAGCACAATGCAGGGTCTACCCTCCCTGTACACAGTTTTTAATATATCACTTTTTATGTTGCTTTAACTATGTCATAAAATACACCGACTGCACAGTGGAGCCTGAGCAAACATTGCAGCCCTCTGTTATATTATGAACCTTTGAAATTAAATGCTAATTAAACTGTGTGTGGTGCATGGGATTAGTGCCTCCTCTGCCAGGAAATTGAAATGAGAATAGTTTTGTAGCACCTGTAATATTTACCAATCAACAATAAGGTCCTGATGCAGGAAAGGTGTGTGGGAGAAGGACTGGGAGGAAAAACACCTCTAGGAGAGGCAGGGATTTCACCTCAAAAATGCAGATGTTCTCAGTTTTGGTCTGTGAGATTACTTGGAACAGAGGACCAGTCCTGAATAGCCTGGGGATTTTACAACACATTCAAGCTTTGCGTTCTGAATCACATTTTCATGTGATGCCAAGGTTTCAGATACAGGAATTTGAGCCTTTGCAAGAAGAAAGGTGGGAGATCTGCCAGCAGTAGGTTTTGTCCATGTAGATGCTCGGAAATGATAATATCAACCCACCATCTTCATATGCAACACAGATCTCTATTTTAGAAAATAATGAATGGATGTTTCTGAAATACAAAAATCCTGATAAAACCCTACAGCTTCTTATATAGAAAGTTACCATCAAGAATGGGAGATGTATGTTGATTTCAGCAATACTTCATATTTTCAATTTCATAAATTCCCAAGTATTAGAATAATATAATAGAATAACTTGATTCTTATAAGTCATTAATGTGGTACTTGAAGCAATTGTATAAGCAAAATAACACCTGTTACTCAAAGATAATACATTTTATTATTCTAAGTATTTATGAGATAGAAGCTCACTGCAGAAAAGGAGTTAATAATAGTAAACCCAGTCAGATGCAACTTGAACCTGCATGGTTTTGGAGCATCTTTCTCCTTGTTTTTTACCTTATCTTAGTCTTATCTAAGTTACTAGTTATTTTTACTGGCTACCATGCCACTTATTTATTTCCTTATTGCTCTTTGTTAATTGTCATTAATATATCTTTGCTTCACAAGAATATTGTTGAAGGGTCAGAAACTTATTAAACATGAGAAACTAAAGTACTTTTTAGCTGTATTTAGATATGCTAGCACTTGGGTTTTTAAACATTTGATATTAAGAGTGCTTGAGAAGTAATCCACTGGCAAGTGATGTGTGTTAGCTGGCATCTGAGATCCACAGTGAGCATTCCCTGCTGTTGTGTCATTAAAATTGTTATCAAAAGACACAGAGGGCATGATATTAGGAAAATTACTTGGAAACAATAGCTAGACAGCAAGGATTACTATAAATAATATTTTTGTTAGGAAATGGCCACAATATCAAGGGTGGGGTAGGTTGTCTTCTGCTTAGTTATCCATTTATCTGCTTAAAGCTACAACAACCCATTTTATATCTTTTATAACTTCTATAACTTGATGAAATATTTTAAACAGAGGGAGTTTAGATTGGATATAAGGAAGAAGTTCTTTACTGTAAGAGTGGTGAGGCACTGGAATGGGTTGCCCAGGGAAGTT
>JASSUY010008896.1:0-14811 GCA_032466535.1 Forpus xanthops
TCCCATTTCCCCGGGACTGGGGAAGAAAGAGGGGGGAGTGCGCAGAACTGTTTGAGGGGCCTCAAACCACAACACTGTTATAAAGTGTGTTACTGCTTTTCAGTCCAGCACCTAGGAGACAGTTACTCTTTTCACAAAACCACACAACAAACCCAAATAAATTAAGTCTGAGCACTCAGGCCAGAAAGAAGTCTGAGTACACACTTGGAAGAAACTATCTTTTTTCTCCCACGGGTGATCCAGGCTGAAATGCTTTGAAATGTGTGAAAAAAGGGGTTTGGAGGGAAGAAGTACTACCATCACCCCTTCCCTCCCCTCTCTGGGGGTACACATGCAGCCTCAAGTGTTGTCAGTCTGCAACCCTTCACTGGAGAGTTAGATTCTCTCTAACTCACCCCCCTATTACCAGTTAAAGCTTGAAAATTTTGTATAAGCTTCCTGATTCGTTTTTTTTTGGACCATGAGGAGATCAGATGGGTCTAACATCATTGCAAGGTTCAGCCAGTGGCCAGAGTCCTCCGACAGGGATTGCCAAGGAGCTATCAGCTCAGGTCCACCTGCACAGCAGACAGAGCAGAGGCTGCAGGGCAATGCTAGATGTGCCACTGTACTTCCCATTGGGAAAAAAGATCTGTTGTGTTCCACGTGTAAATTTAAACACGAAGTACTAATGCTGTGAAGAGCAGCATGGGGCAGAGGGGTCAGCAGCAAATGGTGGCTCTGAGTTGGGGCCATATTTCTCACCTTTCACAGTGCACACACAGGGCTGCTGGCTTGCCTGCCAGCCAGTGCCCTGCACAACCATATACTGGGGGACACCAGGCCTACTCTCATCCTAAAGAAAACAGAGCTGTCCTGGGGAGAGCACAACAGGCACCTTCTATGATCAGAGAGGTGATACAAAACTTTGATGTGATTCATAGGCTAAAATGGCTTGAATTAACAAAATTACTTCAGTATTATTCCTGTCTCCTTGCCTTGTTTATTTTTAGTTGCACCCCTTCTGTCCCTTAGAATTAATAGCAGTTTCACAGAGAGTCTGAAGCTCATCTTTGCACTGCTGTGATCAGGCAGCTATGAGCAGAGTGCACACTAAAAGCACTCTGTTGTGCTCAAGTGGCGATCTGTAGGCAATGCAAACTAACCACCAACCAAGGGCAAGCTGTTAACAGGGAAATGGTAACCAACCTGAAATACTGAACAGTAAAAGTAATGATCTGTCTCTGTTGTCACCACAAGCTCATATTTGCCTTAGTACAGCCTCTGTACACAGCAAGGTCCAATAGGAAACTGATACCCTGCATGTTAATGTTTCTTCTTTCTCAAGGAATAGAAAATAATAGTGACAATTATGATGTGGTTGCTGGACTTATCCATGGTAAGCATTGTATAATAAAGATGTGTGAATTTAATTTACAGTGACTTTATAACTCAAGTGATGCTTACTGTTCTCCTTTCTCTTCTCATCAAAAGTGTTATTTTGTCCTATTAATCCCAAAGATGGGGTAGAAAAATAAATCTGACTCTTCTTAACATTTCCATAGTACTCCGCAAAAATTACTAGATCAGCCATAGCAAAAAATGATTTTTGTTTTAGTTCAGTGCTATTTATTTGTCTCCTTTGGGTAGGAAGGAGTTACCCAGTTTAAGAACCTTTCCTTACATACCATCAGCACAACTAACCACTTTACATTTCCAGTTTACTAATCCATCATACTGGGACTTGCTTACTTCGTTACTGATTTATGCTCTCCCCATTTGTTTCTTTCTTGCTTTATTCAGTCGTGCAACTTGCTTTGTGATTAAAAATTGTCATATGTCCATGCAAGCCAGGGAGAGGCACAGTTTCCATTTTGCCACATCTTGTCCTTTCTGCCATTTAGATGCTTCCTTCCACCTAAATTCTCAGTACACTTAGTCTTCCTGAGAGCATATATATGCCTGATGTTTGATGACGTCAGACAGACATGACATAGCATTTACCTGCTTGGGTACCCCATCCCCTGTAGGCTCACCTAGTCAGTTCTGGGTGTACCTCATGAGTGGCATCACCTTACCAAGAACACCAACCACTGTGACAGCAGACACTGAAGTGGGCTCCCACTTCACCTTCACACCCTGCAGCCTCTTCTCTTTTTTATGCTTTCTGTTTCTTCATATGACATTTTCCAAGGTCCCCACTCTTTTACTCTGTGGTTTCATATAAAGTGAAGTTGATCTGTCCAGCAAAGTTCTTCCCCAGCTTTGCAGGATTTACTAATTAATTCCTCCACTTTCACAGGTTTACTACTGAGTTTTCCCTCTTGAAGAAACCAAATTATTAACCTTTCTTTTAAACCTCTTTCCATCACTGTTTCAAAACTGCCATTAAAAAAATCCCTACTGACACAAAAATAAATATTCTTTTTGAACTCCCTTTTCATGCCAAGGGAAACAGAAAGCAGATTCATTTCTCTACATGAACAGTCTTATCTAGGCTAACACGAAAAGGAAAATACACATTAACGTGATGCTTTTAAAATGCATAACAGATTATTTTTGCCATCAGAGGTGACTGTGTATTAATGTTTTGTGTACATACCCATACATGGTTTATATTCTAGCTATATAGTTTGTATAGACACATGAAAAAAGCCTTGCACTTACCTTTGAGAAGTAACATTTATCCCAGGTTCAGTAAAACAGTCTCAGACAGGCATTTAGACCTTCTTTCTATGCCATGCATCCTTTTTTCAAAAGCAGATATAATCAGAAAAATCCTGGTTGATCTCTAGCAAACCAAAATGCAGACTAGATTGTTTGTCAGACGCAGCCTGATTCAGTAAAGTCCAAGTATGTGGATCCCTCAGACTCCTTTTTCAGTAATATCCAAAGTACAAAAAAGGAGAAGAAAAAAAAAATATGAAAAAAGAACAACAACAACAACAACAAAAAAGCGAATAATTTGTTCTTTTCTTGTTTGGTTTAAAAACCTTAGTCTTGGACGACTAAGCAGCCTGCAGGCTTTTCAAGCATTCTGATCCTAGTGCATCCCACGGTAACACATGCATTTTGGTACAGCAAGTCTTCCAAGTTCATACTAGCAAGCCCTGATTCTGTATATGTGCGTGCGTGTTCAGAAAGGGGGTCGAGTTGTATCGTGGGGGGGAAGAGAGACTGGGAGATACACACACACGCAGAGGTGGAAAAAGGAAAAACAGCAAACTGGAGTGATCTCACAGAGTGCTCTAGATGGCAGAGCCTGCACGGCTTGTAAGACAAGCAATGTGCACACACCATCAAAATAAAAAAAAAAAAAAAAAAAAAAAAAAGGAGAAAAAAAGAGGGAAAAAAAAAAAAGAAAGAGAAAACACCCCACCCAAGACAACTAGCAGGCTGCTTCAGGAATTTCTTCTTACCTCTTCTGACGAAACGTACAGCAAGTGCTTTGTAATGCATAGGAATCCTTGCAGGCACGACTCCGACCCCTCACTCCTGAAGCAAACAAATATGTAGCACAGAAAAGGGAAGAAAATCAGATACCAGAGCAACAAAGAGTACCAAAAGAGGCTATTAGGAGGAGGCTTGTGTAGGTGGGAGGAGAATAGCTGGTACAGAATGCAGCATCCAAACTCCTGGTCCTAATACAGATTGTCTCTGTAATTAGGTGGCAAAGCACTGCCTTCTAAGCCACTGCATAATAATAGAAACCTAAGCTGTGTAGACACAGCCTGACATGCTAAACCCTCAGGAGCTACACTCAGCGTTTGACAGTGGAAAGCCTGTCAGTTCTCTGAGGGTGGGGAAAGCTGAGGGAAAAGGGAAGAGGGAGAAATTTTACAGCAAATGCACAAGCTGCAGCTACAAAGAGCCCTCAGGTGTTGCCAATGCCTGAAATGTTACAGTGGGAGCTGAATATATCTGTATATACATATATAGAAAGAGAGATATAGGATATGTGGTACCAAGGACATGGTTTAATGAGGCTAGATTAAGGGTTGGACTTGATGGTCTTAAAGTTCTTTTCCAATATTAACTATTCTATAATTCTGTGATTCTAGTAACACAGTCATCTCAATTCATGCTATTAAATGCTGGAAGAATTTGGCCTTGTTATATTTTAGTAACTTTAATGACAAAGAGAAGAGTATGTACAAAGGTTTTCTGTGTTCAGTACTATTATTTCTATGCTGGTTCAATAAGTAGTTCTCCCTTTGTACCGAACAGTATTGGAATGTCTAAATAAAACGTGAATTAAGATTAAAGAACTCGAGAGGATTAATCAACCTTTTGCATTTACTGGTGGGCTCCTCTCTGCAGCCCCCAAGATGCAGAGACACACATTTTCTTCTGCCTTCCTTGGTTGAAGAGGCTTTTATGCAGAGGCAGGGAAAAGATGAGCAGTGACTAAATAAGAGTAAGCAAAACCCCAGCTCATTCCAATTACCACAAACCAGTATCAATGATCCAACAAGCAGAACAATTTATAATGTACATGGAAAGAATAAAAAAAAAAGAAAAACAAACCCACAAGGAAGAAGAATAATTTTGCAGCAGAAATGTACCTGGAAATTGCAGCCCTGGTTCACACGTATGGTGTGACACCACCTGGTCCAGTATCCTGCTTCTGGACAGCCATCAGGATTGCACACCTCCAAGGAATCTGAATGGATTTGTAGAATCAGGGTTAGACAGCCAGGACTAACCTATTCATGGGCAAAGTTTCTCTTTAATCCCTGTTCTTTAAAGATTAGTTAATGCACTGAAGCATGAGCAGGAGAACTGTCTACCTCTGCACTTCCAGATTAAATGTGTAAGGTCTTATTCTGAGGTCGTTTGTAGTTGGTGTAAAGTACATGTCTTTTTAGGCACTCCAAATTAAAGAGAAAAAAATTTCTGATACTTTGTAAACAACCCAGTATGAAAAAAGGCATGAGTTCAGAATGAGCTTTAGTATTTCAGTCTGGAGAGTGAGAAGCATATTGTTGTAGAGTTATCTACCCTAGTTACTCTCCTCATTTACTTCTGGTGGAAACACCAGATGCGTTTTGAGAGGCCATCCAGTGCAGGTAGGAGGTCAGCCAGACTGAACTGAAAATTTTGGAGACATTTTTTGAGAAGGACTGTATAGAGTAACATATACTTTTTTTGAGGGGCTCATGAAAAAGATTCTGCTTCAAAATTCAGATCCCTTACTGTTATCTGTCTCGCTTTTCTAATCTGTGCCTGTTATGTTCCTTGGGGGACCCTCTGTACCCCTAGGTGAAACTGCAGATGTTGCACATAAGAGTGTTAGTGTGCTAAAAGAGAGGAGAACAGTTGCCTATTTTGCAGCCTGTCTTTCCTTGGTTTTATGTGGAACAGTGCTGAAAGGCTCTTCTTAGGACAAAGACCAAGAGTTACAGTTGTTCATAACCTTACTGGGCACTGAAATAAACAGCCTGGCCAAAGAAAGAGTTGAGAGGCTGGTAACTGCAAACTAGGCATTAAGAAACTTGAAACAGTACTCCAATTACTAGATGGCTAAAACATAAATTAAGTAAGCTAACTTTGTTTAAAGATCCTGGGAATCCTGGGCCAAGTATGTTGGCTAAAAAATCAAATCGAAGCTCTAATCATGTCAGTGTCTTTTGAAATAAATGTCAGTGCATCACAGACAGAGAAGACATCTCTTAATGACATCAGGAATTAATAATAGACTCTGAGACTAGTGTTTCAGAGTCTGATTTGAAAGCAAAGTGTTTGCAATAACAGAAATCAATGCACTCCAAAAATCTACCAAAAACCTTTCACCAACTACAGCTGTGACAGTGATGATTCCCAGGGAAAAAACAAAGGTGATACAACCCTTGCAAAGTCACCCAAAAAGGATTTTCATGAGGCTGTGGTGTGGTGGGTTCCCAGTGTGCTTTCTAGTTTCCCTTGATAGCCTTCAGACTTAAGTCAGAATGGTGTTCATCCTGTAGCTTCTTATCTCTGCTAATCACCGCTGATATATATTGCTTTTCTCCCAACTAAGGAGCTTCTCAGTGAACCAATCTCTTTCTGCCTTGGTCATTCTAGCAGGAAGGGGGTTATCACTTCCACTTGTCTTTTGCTCAGGCCTCCCCTCTTTCCAATCCTGCCTTATCTCAGTCAGCCAAGATGCTTGCTTTAACTACATCTGCTCTCATTTCCACCTCCAGGGAATTCCTCTTGCCACCCAAAGAGCCACAGGAGAAATCTTGTTCTGCTGAGGTAGTGATCTTCTCACAGGCCCACAGCATTTTCCCCGGAAAGAACTGTTAAGGTTCCCATTCCATCCCATTCCGGACTTAGATCTATAAAGTATATGAGAGACCATGACTACAGATTATTAACTCCATGCTTACTGAACCTTGCTGAACAACTGAATCTTTCAGTGATACAGCAATTTCTGTGCCCCAGCAAAGTGCATAATTCCTATATGAAAGGGTTTTATAAAGCCCTTACAGCCACATTCATGTAAGTTCCCTTGTACAATGACAACCAACAAAAAGACCTAGCTTGACACAGAAGTTTTATAATAAGGATGTTCTCCTTTGACATACAGTGCCAGATACAATACCCAAACCCAAGAAAAGTTTGAACTAGGACAGCAGGGCATGACAAAACGTAGAACCTACATGCTTTTGCAACCTCCAGGACAACTTTACCTGCCACAAACATTATTCTCCTTTCCAAATCTAGCAGAGAACATGCTGAAGCCTTTAGGCATCTGGTTGATAATATAATTTAAAAATTACATGTAGACTTTACAATTCCCATTTTCTGCCCACTCCCTTCCAGACTGAATTAGTCAGTGCTGGTCACATGATTCTTTAATCAATGGCTATCAATCAATTACACTGATTGAAGGACAGTTTAAAAAACATTTGGTCTGACATTACTGATCAGAACAGTTATCAGGTTCTGAACCTGCCTGGTTTCAAACACTGGAGATTTGGGAAAAAAACCCCTGTCTTGGATGCTGTTCAGCTCAGGTCTTTACAAATCATTGAATAGCTGTTTACACATGTATATGCCAGTGCAAAATATCCTTCTCACATCCTCCACCCACACATCCCTCTGCTTTTAAAAGCATCTCCAGCCAACGGACAAACTGATTATGCATTCTTTCCATTTCATGCATCTTATCCTGGGGAAATCCTAGTCCCAGATTTCTAGACCCAGAGACAGAACAGAAAGCAGGAGCTATTTTGCAGTGCAGTGGAAAAAAAAATAGGATTCTTGAGGTTATTAATGAGGCAAAGGTACAGAAGGTCTCTTTTGCAAAGCACTGTCATAAAAAGTGTAGGAAATATGAAGACGAACTTCTTTAAAAATACTCTAATAACTTCACAACAGTCTTTCATTGTCCATCTTGTAGTTGAATGCAGAAGGGTTTCCAAATACCAGGAAGTATTTTTTTTTTCTGATCATAATATCAGTGATATATTTGTAATCTACTCTGTTTTAAGCATTCATCTCAGATGAAATAATCAGGATATATATGCTAACCTTAAGAAGATCTACTGTAACTTTGTAGATGCTCTGAAAGAAGTTCAGCATAATATTTTTATTCTGGGTTATTATTCTTTCCAGGTTCTCCCTTTACAAGCAAGGAAATCCTTGTACTTCTGTTTTGCATAATCAGATGTCTAGCTCAGTGAGTGAAATTTAATACCCTTTGATTTATAGGTTAGGACCAGAAGCGATTGTTATGGGCATCTCATTTCACCTTCTGAATAACCACAGTTATAGAATTCCTCTGTGTGGCTCCTGCATCTATCTTCATACTATTGGCTGATATAGAAAATATCTTTTATAAAGACAGTTGCTTCATTTAATGATTTCAAGTGATGGTGCATTCATCCCCCACTCTTTTTATAAAATCAGTCCAATCTTTAATTGCTGTCATTATGAAAAAAATTCCACACCTCAATTTGTTAGCCAGAAGATTCTTGTCTGTTATTAAAATAATTATGAATTATAGCTGGGTACCTCCTGATCAGAAAACTCAAAATGAAGAATAGTAGAATTTTCTCCCAGATAAGTGGATTTGTTCCACTGGGGGCAAAAAAAAGTGCTACTTGAGACCAATGTAATCTAAGTAACTAAACAAACAAACAAACCAACCCCAAACAAATAAACTTCTTGTTTAATGGCCATCTGGTTCAGTAGAGTGTTCGTCAGAACAAAGAGTCTGACCTTGATAGTGCTTTCCTATTTCTTTTGATTTAATGGAAAATACAACATTAGCTTCCACAGTATACCTGGAGGCAGCAGTACTCTGCCATCTTCCCTTCAGGAAGCAGGACCTCATCCTGGAAGGTTTGCAGCCTCTGGCATTGGTTCTTTCTGTTGGCAGAGTGCTCCTAATCACCAATAAAATCCAGAGGGGTAGCAGATGCTCCACACGCAGTCAGTTCAATAAAGACATGGTATAAGATGAATGTGGATAAGGATTTTCATTTTATATTTTGACCCTTGCCCCATAGAACAAGAGATACTAATGTTTTTTACTATTGAAAGCAGATATGCAAGCTTGTCATATAGCAGGGAATCCCTTCTTGGAGAGGATGCTGTTAGGCTATAATCCCCTGTTGCAATTGCACAGACAAGAGCAATGTAAGGGAGGTTAGGCTCCCAGTATCCTGCCTGGGGCTTGCTGTAGCGATTCTCTTACCAATCCCGTATTTGTACCAGCTGAATCATTTGTCTGCCTACACTGTTACATGATACATATTTGCTTTGTAATTATCGCATTAAAAAATCTTTGGAAGGAGAAAAGGTTTGGTTGAGTTTTTTTAACCTTTAAGGAAAGAGGAATCAGAAGAGATTAGGGACAGGTAACCCTTAGACAGGATTTGTCAGCCAGGGATAATGTTGTGAAACCTGTCTTCTGCTAATCGTGTCAGGAGACAAGTACTCTAGCATACAGTGAACAAAAGACAATATCTAGGACAAGATTGGCTTCTTAAGCTGTTTATGAACAGTTCTGCTGCTGTCAAATTTGTATGTCTCAGCCATGGAAAGGAACAGTTACAATTTTGTATCTAAATAAATAAAAATACATAGGGGAGGTAAGAATCTTTTGGCCAGACTCTTGTTTTGTACCAAAACTACAGCAATCACCATAAATAAACTCAGTATTTGCTAAAGTTACCACATTAAAACTTGAAGGTGGCAAATAAATGAATCCGTCAATAGTCTCAATAATCTGCATTGTAAATTGTGGGAAGAGAGGACCATTCTACCCAGTCACAAAGCACTTAGTTTCTGTGATCACAATTATCTTGCAAGCTATTAGGCTTCCTAAGGATGGAGGCAGGCACTTAACAGGAAGAATCCCAGACCTGTGAAAGCAGTTAAGATTGTATCATAAGGCTTGCAGTGCACAGAGCAAAAGAAATAATACAAGGGGATATTTTTATTAGTGAAGCTTAAGTATGATGAAAAATGTTGGTTTTGCCTTCCTAGAACAAATTTTACATTACTTCAGCAAACTATTTTGGGTGAGACATAAGAAAAGCAGCAATAATCTGTGTGGAACATCCATTAACTAGGCTGCATGAACTTGGGATCTGACTTGGAACCTGATGGATATGAGAAAGTTTGATGCAGAAAGGAATGGCAAACAGAAAGGAGTGTGAAAGAGACAATGCCATCCCCTAGAAGGCAGTGTATGACCTCTGCCTGCTAAACTGGGCCCCATATCGGTGTGAAGATGGGCTCCTTCATGTTCCCTCTTCCTAAGCCTCATGCCAATAAAGTGGGTGAATGTAGCAAAGAGGTCTCCACAGTTCCTTCCTGGTTCTCATTTGAGACCTTGTAACCCTCTGTAGGCTGTTCAGGATGTGCAAGAGCGAGGCTCCTGCTCCCATTTGTGGGTATAAACGCACAAAGAAAGGAGGAGGAGTAAATTTTGAGGTACTGCACAGGGAAGCAGTGTCAGGCTAACAAGTGATTTGGATTCCTCTCACAACCTCTCTTCCTATTTGATACCTTCACAGGAAAAGAAGGAAGGAGAAAATGAGTCCTTATCATCTTAATTCTTACTTGCTTACTATATATCCTCTTACTAATTTACTTCTTAACATTAAGTGAAACCAAAGAGTCTTAAAAACATCAATGAATGCAAGACCTTAGTAAAATTACCTAAAGGTGAGTTGTGATCAGAAAGAAGCACAGCAAGATCTACTTGTCTATCAGAAGCAATACGGGAAGCAGAGTAAAATCTGAAGTTTCATTTTATCTTATACTTTGTACAAAGATAGGTTATCATTTTTAAGAATGAGCTCGATACAGAATATTTTGAGATATTTTTTATTGTCTGCTGTGCTCTCAGCTTCTTCAGGGTGTGAGACCTGTGGTTCTTCAGTGTGACCTGAGTGTCCTGAGCAGTACCCAATGTAAAATTTCCAATGTAAAAACTCTGGGAATTGAATTTTTACAGTTAATTTGCACTATACAGGTTGGAAAATCTTTTCATGAGCTGCTACTTCTCTTCCCCAGCCTCCTCAATCTCTCATGCTCACAGATAACACATGGAAGACAGCCTGTATTTCCTAGAGCAGAGGAATGCATGAGGCTGGTTGCATTTCTATATTTCTAAATAAAATGATAAATATTCATAGCTAGGTCAAATTAAATGAGTTTTTTGTGCTGTTATTCTTTTCAGCTTATTTTGTCTTCCCTCGGATGATACATGTCCTGCTACTAAATGATCCACCTCCAGAGACTTCACCTTTATCTAACACTCAATGCAAGCTCAGTTTCAGATCAGAATAAAGGAAAAATACAGTTTTCAGAAGGACTCTATTACAGATCAACTGCTGTGTGTTTATCACAGTTGTATTGTAAGAGAGATGGAAAATACCTTTGTGGTTACAGACATAAGACAGACATACAATAAGGCTTGGAAATTGGCACACTACAGAGCAAGTAAATACTCTCTAGACATTAATAGGAAGCTATTCTGAAAGAGCTACAGAAATCTGTAAGAAGCCGGGCACATAAATGCACAAACTAAAATGAGCCTTTCTTGCTCTCTTTTTGACAGCTGCCCTTTTTTATGTACATAGGCTTGAACGTGAGACCAACAGAGTATCTCCACATTTGACTTGTACGTGAAATTATTGTCCTGTAATTGGGCATAAAGTAGAATGCTTAAAACATATTGACAGTTACTGTAAAGCTGGATGAAAAACTATGGAGAGAATAATTATTTTCGCAAGGATTAACTTAAAGTATTAAGGGTAGAAAACACTGGGAGAGCATGTATAGCTGGGTATTACAGGATGAAATTTAGTCAAATGATAAATCCTTCATAAGTGTAAGAAAAGATGGCATACAATACATACGTATATATACAGAGATGTACACAAAGTCTGTGGCAGCTGGAGAGCTGCTTCAGATGCTTTGAGGTCTATCAAAGGCTACAATGCTTCAAAGGTGACCAACAACATTCAAAAGGGAGTCTTCCACATCTACAGGGCTAATAAACTAGATCAGATGCTAGACAGATGGATCCATGAAGAGAACTGGGCCCTTTGATCATTGTTTTTGTTCAAGCAGACTCCCTGGCATCAGATCCTGTGGAGTTGTGGGATGGCTGATGACCCAAGACCTTGCAGGGAGGCCTATTGCAGCCATCCCTCTACTGCCCACTAAACTGATGCTGGATTGGGCCTCTAGTTAAGAACACTTCACACAGGGCATATCTTTAGACTACATCTCTATCACACACTTTATACTGCTTTAAGTTAAATGAAAGTTGCTAGGAGCTGGCTACAGAAGCATTTACACCTGCTACAAACAGATGCTGTCAAGCTGACACCATCCTGCTTTACAAAGGAGGTAGATGAGGGCTGGATGCACCCCAAACCATCCCTCTCTCTAGATCTCACACCTGCTCCCTTGCTGAACTAGAAGATGGTGCAGCAGGAAGGAAAGAGTAGAAATGCTCCAATGGGTTTATTTCTTCCTTACTGCCAAAATGCTTTATAATCTACCTCAAGGGTTTAATTCCTCGTTTGCAGTAGAGGAAATGGGGGAAATAGAGGTATATCACATCTCCCATAGTTCCTGGGAAAGGAGGAGTAATGTCATATCAAAATAAACATTAAAAAAAAATAAAAATAAAAGAGGGAGTTGTAGAGCCAAACTAAACAAATGTGGAAAGAGAATAGGGACCAAAAGAATATGGGTGAAACAGGAAAGTGTAGCCTGAACAGAAACATCATGAAGGGTTTTCAGACTTTCAGACATGTGTCTAAGAACAGAGAATTTGAGTGAAGAAAGAGGAGACTAGAGCATAGGAGAAAAGAAAGGAAATAAAAAAAATGTGTGGGAATGTTAAAAGTGAATTGGTAAGGGAGCCAAAAGGGGCAGAAGGCATTTAGGGCTGTCTTCTCCCTTTCTATTCTGGGCAGCAGCTTAAGTATGGGTTGATGGCTTTAGCATCGCAAGGCAGCATAAATCCATTTTGTGGAGCATCAGTGAAGTGTATAAATATTTTTGAATGCTTTCCCACCATCTTGTACTAGTGTATTAACATGAGTGCCTTGAACTTGAGGTGAGTGCTTCTTAACAAATAAAACATAACAAGAATTCCCTGCTTCACAGTAGCTAACTAGAGATAATCTGTTGTCAAGGTTTACGGCCCTCACAGGCAATTATAAAAGCTATGCAACTGAAATATAAATTTATTTTGTGCCAAAAGTTTAAAAACAAACAGTTGCTTTAGTTAGGAGATTGTATTTTATAGAATCCAGAACAATTTCCCCTACAAAAATAATAAAAGTGAAAGCCTTCCCTGGGTAATAAAACCATAATGTTTCCTGAATGTCTGATGAGAATGCATTTTGGGAAGCCTGATGTGCAGTCAAACAGCAAATTTCTGCTTTCATGTGATATGTGTAAGTGCTTTTCTCTTATGTATGCAGGCAGAAGACAGGTTTATTTATATATATATATGTGCTTCAATTTTGGCAGCACATTCCTTTTGATCAAACACACCACTGCTTAGATGAGAGCACAGAAGAGCAAAAATAGAGGCAGACATTAAACAGTGGAGAGGCAGTGCACAGTACTGGGACCCAGGGCTCAGTCCTCCCTTCCCCACTCCAGGGTTTGTGTGGGGAAGCTCCAGGACCAGTTCCCATCACCAGCAGCACAACAGTGTGGTGCACCAGCACACAGTGAAAAGCAGCTCTGTCACTCTCAAGGAACCTGTCCGGCTGGGAGCAAAGTCTGCTCATTTGCGCAAGGACTGTGGCTCAGCCACAGACAACATTCAAAAAGCCAGCGAACAAACAGTAAGAGCCACTCCATGACTTGGCACAAAATATGGTCACAGAACATGAAACTCACCATCAGTTTCATGTGATTAACTAAGACTTCCACACAGTTCTTAGACTATCCAGTTGCTCATAAATTGAAATTCAGGTTTTGGTGCAAGTGCTTACCTTATACATCCACATCATATTTGGATGAGACATGCCAAGAGCAAAATTATTTGACAGATACCCTTTTTCCTGGATAATGAGGACATCCATGCAAAGATGATGACTTAGGTATTCAACTGCCACTGCTGCCAGTAGCAGCTAGGTGCCAAACCTACTAAGGCCAAGCAAAAGAGCCCACTGTGTGCTCATATGCATTGTCAGGCATGAAAACAGAAATTTGATCTGAGTTGTCAAACAATTGACACTTCATAGAATGAAGACCTTCAAATCACACAGGAATGTACAGCACTTTCCTCGGTGGATTTTGGATCAGACCTTACTCAATGCAGGGTTGGCTGTATGCTTTGTTTTTTGATACATTTCCTTCTCCTTGATATATATATTTTAATGATTCCACCAAATAGGAACATGCACTGCAAAGTACGTTCTATTTATGCAGCAGGACAGGATTCCTATTGCTGAGAATCAACCCATTTGCTGTAAATTTCACTTATCTACCCTCACAAGTATAGCTTTCCTCAGGTGCAGTACAAAGGCTGAGCCAGTTAACTACAAAACTAACCCAGCTGAAGAAATAAGCAGCTTTCCAGAAACACAAACATCTACCTCTCCCCAGTTATTTATTTATAAGTTAGTTATTTAAAATTATTTGTTATCTTTTCATTTCTCCTTTCCAGCCTGAAAGAGACATAGTCCTAATCTAAAATTTAATCCTAAAACTTAACTCATTCATCTCTTTTTAACCCTCATAGGTAATCAGTGGTTTCGTCAGATTAGGTTTTTGAAAGTATACAAGTAAAACCAAGCTCGAAGGCAAGTAGGAACAAACATAACACGCAGAGTCACTCAAAGAGTAGTTTTCTTTACGTTCATCTAGAGAGAAGAAACTGATCGGGGTAAAAATACTTCAAAAGCTGGGGCTCTTCTCAAGCATAGTTAGTCACATCAAACCTGAAATTTTGTTAAAAATTCAAATTTTCCTCTATAGAGAGTTTCATGTTAAAAAAAAAATGACCTACTTTTAAAATACTGCTTAAAGTGATTTTCATGTGAAAGTTACCGGTTTGGTATATGTTTCAAACCGTACTACTGTTTTTTCAAGATGGATTAAGTTCAAGGTGTATAAAAGTGAAACTGTGAAAATTAAATTGACCAAATTAGATTTCATTGAACTATGCAATTGCCACTTGTAATTCAGTGCAATATCTAAAAGGTTAAATCAAGCTAGTCCATGGGACCTGATGAAATCCACCCATGGGTCCTGAAGGAGCTGGCAGGTGAAGTTACTAAGCCACTGTCCATCATATTTGAAAAATCATGGCAGTCAGGAGAAGTTCCAGATGACTGGAAAAAGGGAAATATA
>JASSUY010008896.1:14911-26440 GCA_032466535.1 Forpus xanthops
GGCAGAGATGAGATTCAGAGCAGCCCTGAGGAGAAGGACTTGGGGGTGTTGGTTGATGAGAAAATGAACATGAGCCGACAGTGTGCTCTTGCAGCCCAGAAAGCCAACCGTATCCTCGGCTGCATCAAAAAGAGGGTGATAGCAGACCGAGGGAGGTGATCCTGCCCCTCTACTCTGCTCTCATGAGACCTCACTTGGAGAACTGTGCACAGTTCTTGTGTCCTCAACATAAAAAGTACATGGAACTGTTGGAACAAGTGCAGAAGAGGGCCATGAGAATGATCAGGGCACTGCAGCACCTCCCCTATGAAGATAAGCTGATAGAGTTGGGGCTGCTCAACCTGAAGAAGAGAAGGCTGTGGGGAGACCTCATAGCAGCATTCTAGTATCTGAAGGGGGCCTATAGGGATGCTGGAAAGGGACTCTTCATGAGGGACTGTAGTGAGAGGACAAGGGGTAATGGATTCAGACTTAAAGAGGGGAAGTTTAGATTGGATCTGAGGAAGAAATTCTTTACTGTGAGGGTGGTGTGGCACTGGAATGGGTTTCTCAGGGAAGTTGTGAATGCTTCATAGCTGGCAGTGTTCAAGGCCGGGTTGTACATAGCCTTGGGGGACATGGTTTAGTGGGAGGTGTCCCTGCCCCTGCAGGGGGATTGGAACTAGATGATCTTAAGGTCCTTTCCAACCCTAACTATTCTATGATTCTATTCTATGATTCTATGATTCTAAACCTCAAATCATCACTGAAAAAGAAGCCAAGGTCCCATGTGTACTGAAGTTCATCTCAAATACATATTTCTTATTATTTCCCTTTGTAGTCATACAAATTACTATCCCTGATGGCAGCAAAGTAACCTAATTGTGCAAATTATTTATGAAAATCAAAAGTGCATGTGTCTGTTAACCAGGTAAGGAGCATGAACGAAGAAAGTTCCTTTGATGGGAAGTAACTGAAATGAAACTGTGGTCAAAAGGAATCTGCAGAAACTGCATTTTGTTAGGCATTGTCAAGCAAAGGTGGTGTAAAAACTTCAGAAAGTCCAGTACAACATAATGATTAAGACTCAAGCTCATCTCTTCTACTATTAACTCCAGCTACAGCCAAGTTCCAGAGTAACATCACCAGTGCAAGGCTGTGACTACATGTAAACCTTTTTTATGCTCTCTGAAGTCAGACTGAGGTTTCTGTAGAGAACTGTGACAGGATCAGATTTGAAAAGGCTTAATTTTCACTGAAAGGAAAAAGTATAATACACATTCAACCTTTAAAAAACTTTAGCAAATACTCTTCTCTTATTTTTTACCAGCTCTATGCTTGTCACGCAACTTCTGCTGTAATGGTACTATTTCATAAAACTTTTGTTAAAGGTACAAAGAAAAGTAGGCAGTTTGAAGGCATGTAAGATTGAGTCTGAATTCGTTGTTTGTATTAGAGAAGACAGTCCCAAAGTGAAGACATGTTCAGCTGAAGGTTGGATGTCCGGATTGCAGAGTCAAGCTGTCAGATTCAGGAGGATGCTGCAAGTCAAAATTATCTGAATAACCTGACACAAGGTCTTTATCAAAAGCAGGAAATATAGCATTGTTCAATTCACATTCCTCCTTTGAAAAGGGATGTTGTTTATTATTTCAGTCATCTAGTGGCTGCACTTTGATGCAGTAGATGCGTAAAACCTGACAGGATAAATGCAAAGTATGAGTGCAGACTGTATGTGTGTTGTGCCTTCTATGCAGACTCCTGAAACAATTTCAGTTCTACCACTGAAGTCATTTGGAGCTCCTCTGCGTGATACTCTGATAAATAACCTATAGAGAGACTCTTCACTGAATATGTTCAGTGGGCAGGCTCTGTCCACCTCCAGCTTCTAGGAAAAGTCAAACAAGAAAGACTAAATTGAAAACGGCCAAAGTGTGAACCCTTAAATTGTGACAAATCACCAGACACGCAAGCACTGATGCAGTTCTACTATTCAAGGCCCATGCAGAGACTTGTCTAGGGAGCGTGAACCAATCTGAGAGCACATACATAAATGTCTGAAACTAGCCCTAAAAAAGATGCAAAAAGTGGTAGTAAAGGCTTCATTGTCTCTACTATACTGTTCCTTGCCTTTATTGTGGGCTACAGACCCCAATAAAACCACCATGGTGGTTCTGTGAAGCAGCTTTGCAAGTGTTCACTCTGTGGTAAGTGACTACTTGCTTTTGTTCATCTTGTGAAATAAACTACACAATTACTTGGGTGGGGAAGGATAGGGGAGGCCAGGTCAAATGTACAGCCTGTACCTGTGAAGATGATTATAAGGAGGCTCATAAATCTGGATTTTGTTCAAAGGTCTGTCTGCCTATATCTGTAGAGAGCTGCAGCTGCATCTCAGGTCAGGGTTATAAAAAGCATAGCTATCCATTGCCTGAAGATCCAACTCACCTCTGTGCAGACTCAGCACACTGACTTTGTCTTACTTATGACTATTCTCGATGGCTTATTGTATCAGTGACCCCATGATAGCTGTTTGCAAAGGACGTGCTTCATGCTTGAAATGTACATCTCACAGGAAATGCAACTGTCTCTTGAACATCTCTGTCCAATCTTATAAAGTGAACTGCAATTATTTTTACATGTTCTATATGTTGAGGGCATAGAATTTATTTGAAAAGTATTTTCCCTCAGGAAAAAAAACAAAACATATTACTTCTCCTCTTTCCTTATTGTATAAGAAACACAGAATACCATAGTTGAAGCCTATCTTCATAACATTTTCTGAGCCTTTAGAGTTTAGTAGGATCTAGAGAATATACTTTCAATTTTTGTTGTCATGACCAATATACCTCTATTATATTGATAGAAAAATATGTTCAGTCTTTGTCTATTGCCAAACCTTGTGCAGTAGATGAAGTGCCTGCTGTATTATGTAGAAGTAACTCACTTAAGCTGGAGCTGGGAAGATTCATGGTGGGTTAAAACCCACTCTGTGAGAGATGATTCTGGACTTGGTTTTCCATGGAAGGGGAAGAGAGGAGATCCAAAATGCAATGGAACCATGCAAGCAATGTAGATCATTACAGTCCACCTAAAGTATCATTACAATTGTCTGACCATTTCAGCTCTAATTCATTTGAACAGTAGCAAGGCTGCTCAGGATGAGAGGTCAAAATCTTTGTAAAATTAGGTTGTGCAAGTATTTGGCTCAAGGCATCTTGGAGTAGATTTAAATAGCTCTTTAGGGCTTGGAGCACCACTGAAAAAGTCCTGAGCTGAACTAAGATCAATTTCAAGCTTCCCTCCAAGAGCAGCCAAACCCCTGCCTGTAGAAATTGACTTTCCACTATAAAGTGACAAGCAGTGCCAGAGGTGCTCTGCCCTGTGTTATAGTCCTTCTAGCTTGAAAGAACTGGGATCTGTGGTATGCAGCATGTCATTTCATAAAGCAGGGCAAAACAAAAAATAGTAACCCAATCCCTCACAAAGAAAACACAGTGACCTCATGCTCCTCTGCAGATAATTCCTCAAATTATTAAAGTTCTACATGGGCAGAGCAGAAAGTAAACAGGAAAGTATCGTATCATCTGAATTAGAAACAGAAAATAAGAATTAAGGATAAGGAAAAATATCTTAGGCATAAGGGGAAAGAAATATCTTAGGGAAGGGGTGTCTTACATGCAATACTCTTCCATCTTTCCTTCCTACCTTCGCCCTTTCCCTATTCTCCCCAGATAACTTACCCAAATGGTCAACTAAGTCCAGCAGGCAGATAGAGACCTGAGAAGTACAAAGAAACCAATGCCACAAAACCCAGCAGCTGGGAGGAAGAGCCATTATTTTTGTCCTTGATGAGAGCAAGTCCTGTAGTGCTATCCAACCAAGTGCTACCTCACCAAGTGCAAACTTTATAAATGCCATTAAGTGGACATATAAAAGACATTAACTGGAAGTTGATTCTCTCCAGGCACACAAATCAAGCAATCCCTACAACATAGTACTGTTGCAGACAGAGAACTGATGTGTACGCTACTCAGGGAGAAAGCTATTTTTTTCTTTTGTTCTGCTTTCTGGAATATGCCCATGTATTACGAGAAGTTTCTCAGCAGGAAAAAATTATTCTATGTATTGCACAGATGAATGGATAAACACCGGTTCAAGATGCAGGACCCTAGCCAGAATTAGATATTTGATCCAAATCACTAGAACTCTTTTAATTTGTGTGATAGTAAATCAGGTGTGCTGAGACTTCTTGTACATGAGCCATGGGACTGCTGAGAGATTAAAGTGAATAGAATATAAAATATGATTTGATAACTCTAGCAAGGAAGTGCTGCAGAAAATGAACAATCATGAATTTGTAATGCATTTTTATCCAACAGATCCATGTTTTCTTTAAACACTTAACTAGAACAAGTGCTAGGTGAAAGTTCTGAGAAAAACTGTGTACCATGAGGACTGATATTCTGTAAATAAATATTTTTCTATTTCTTCTCAAAAGTAATGATGTTTACCTAAATACTGTCCTTAGCAGTCACTCTCACCTCAAAAGCATTCTCAGTACTCCAAGAAAGACAGAAGAATCAATGTGTCTGTGCTTTATCTGCAGGAGGAGTGGGATTTTCCTCAGAGGAGCAGAGTTCATACCACTTTACAGAAGTCACTGAAGACACCAGTATGATCCTGAATCATCAGGTTTCTCTATTCTTGCTTTCCTTTTATTTATGAAGCATACGTGAGAACTGTTGGCCTGTTCAGATTTCAGCATCAAGAATAGACTTTGTATGCAAGTCTTTACAGGGAACCGTAGCCTCAGAAGTTGAACATGACATTAGTGGGCTTTAATATTCAAAGGTCACCATGGAAGCTGAGTTCTGTCATCCCTTATCCCTCTCTTCTGCAGGGTAGTTAGATGAGTGATTGCCCTTTAAAGCAGTTTACAGCCAGTGTACTATGAAGAAGCCAAACCATCAGCAATGCACCCTACAAGTCTGTAAAGGGCAAACAAGCAAAGACATTTCTTTCTTAAAAAAAAACCCTTATAGTTATGGCTCAAGACATTAATAAATATATGTTGACATAAATAGTCTTTGTGAATTGGGACAGTATTTTAGGCTATTTGTAAGTCTTGGATTAGCAATGTTTTTTTGCCCCACAAGCCAAGGTTTTAGTAAAGCTTTTCAGCTACAGAGAGATCGGATACTGCTTCATGGAATGACAGTCTAATAGGGAAGTGGTGTCTATCACGTCCACAGGGCACTTTGTCAGCACAATATTGCTCAGTTCAGCAGCAAACTGTCATAAGCAGTGAATTACATATGTCATCACGCTTGAACAAGAAGATAATTAAGAAAAATGATTGATGCAGACAGCAAAAGAGCAACACCTTATTTTGATTACTTGTCTTCCCACATACATGTATCAGAGGATATGTCTGTGGGTAGGGGAGCTATTTACAAAGGCTGGTAAGGGCCCTATTTCCAGTCTCTTCCGGCTGCCATGTGCAAATGAACTTCATCTTATACACTGAATTTTGTTATGCAGAGCCTGATATACAAATCTTATTTGTATTTTTGGCAAGCAAACTCACTCTGTTACGCAAATTTGATTATTTAACTTACAATAGAGAAGATTTCTTTGTAGAAACTCTTTTCTCTTTAGCTTTCATGCAGTTGTTTTAGCTGAAATTTATGTCTTTCTGTCAACAAACAACCATTAATTTTTTGCAGTTACAGTCAATATCTGATGTCATTCTGTTCCTTTTATGTTAGTGTCGGACCTTGCTGTATTCTACCCATAACAAAGTTGGCTTTTATATCACCTGTGCAGTGGTCAAGTTAGAATAACATTAGGTCAAGCAAAATATTAAAATATAAAATAAAAAGGCTGTGAAAGATTGACACAAAAATAAAAATGAGACAGTATTCTTTCATAAACACTAAAGAAGAGGAAAAAATGAGTAGGTACCTGAAAATGAGAAGGTCTCTGCAAAGGTCTTGCAGCTATCTAGCTGGCAAGTAGTAGGCAAGATGGTAACATGAACAAATGCACTTACCCTAAATTCTCTGGATTTTCTTTTTTTTGGGGTAAGGGAAAATTAGGTTATTGACACCTTATTTACCGCCTTATTTTAATTTCTAGCATCTTTACAGGTCCCTTCCTATGTGGATGTTCACATGGGAGCATTATCCATTTGTAGAGATGTGCAGCTATGTCAGTTTTTCTTAGCCATTGCTTTAGGGGGAGAATAGGCATTTTTCTCACACTGATGATTCAAAAACCACAAAGCACTAGAAGAAAGAAAGATTTTCCCACTCCGGATCAATGGTCAATCCAGTAAGTTCATTAAATAGAGAGAAACCTTTGCAAGGATTTGTTTACAGAGAATGGACAAGATAATTATAATTCAATTTGATTTAAGAACATCATCAGTATAATAGCAATGTATTCTTTTTTTTTTTTTTTTTCATTTGGTTCCAGTTACTCTAAATAACTTCCCTAAACAGAAAATTTATACTGGATATTCAAAATCTTTAGGGTGACCTCTAGTGAGAAAGGTGAATTTACAAAAAGTTTTGAAATAATCTGCCTCACTAAGGAAATAGTGGTGGGTAAGGAAAGAGTTTGGTGCATTAAATCAGAGCCTGTGAGATATGTACTGAAGCTCTATTTTGAGGGAAACCCAGATGAAGGTAAGGTGAACACAGAGAAAATAAAATGTTGAAAATTATGGGAGGTGGCAAAAAATTCAGCATTTGAGAACAATATGAAAAGGGACTCAAGAAGTTTGGAGTAGGAAAATAGATGTTAGTCCACTAAGAAGGAAAACATCATGTCAAGAGACGAAACTGGAAAGAAAATCAATCCACTGCAGGACACTTTGTCTTTTAGCATTAACTGACTCTCATGAGATTTATAAAGGAAAAGAAGATTTTGCATTCAGAGCATACCATTAAATATGCTGTTCAAAGCTCAAACACTTTTAGCCTGTAACTTTTGCACATTAATCTTTGTTACGAAGCTGTACATCCTTGACTTACATTCTGTGGCAAAACTCATTGCTTTGTTAAGGCACCTGATAAATAAATATGGAATTGTCACAAGTAATAGGTTAGCGTTGCCTGCATTCTCACTTCTAACAACCACATTTGGCAAAAGCTTTTAAATGTTAATTGAACAGAGAATGGTTATAAAGTTTCCTAAATAACTTTTTTGTTTGCTTGTAAGCGAAACATTTCTATGTAGAAGGAATAATTGCTTTCAATTCCTTTGATGCTGGAAAGCCTCAGTTCTCTGGATGTTCTTTCTAGAATATAATTCACAACAGAATTATTTGGAAGGGCAAATGAAATTATAAGAAATGGTACTGTGATATAGAATGATGTCTATAAATAAATCTTCTTTCTCTAGAATAATTTTTGCATTTCACCACTATTATCAGACAACCACCTCTGCATTGAGGAGCAAGTATTTGACACTGCACAGATTTCAATAAATAAAATGTATAAAGATACATACAGATATCGCTGAGAAAGCACTAGGTGTCTTCTATCACTTCAAACTAGAATAATGTTTACCTCTGTTTCTATGCTACACCTGCATCTATTCCACTTCACCAGTCTTTCTTTCTAATAAAGAAGCTTTCTAAAAATAATATCCAAAGCATCAGTAAAATTAATATTTCTCTAGTCTGTGATACAAGACTACACTGAGAAACAATCAGAAAAAAGACAGAAATTAGATGTTTACATCAGTATCTGCTGTAATGCAGATTCCTTCAACATTAAGACTGTTTTAATTTTATTTACTTCTTTCTTCATACTTTAACTCTATCTCTATTTGAAGGTAACTGTACCATGGCTGAATAGGGATGGACAAGCTGCAAGACAAACTGAGCCTGGAGGTATATTTGAATTGCAACTTGTTGAATATTCTGCTAAAATTTCCATTCACCACTAACTCCATGTTCTAATGGTTATTTTCAGGACTGCCTGCTATCCTTTCTTATTCCATCTAGGATCACACTGGAAGCTAACATCATGGAATCATAGAATAGTTAGGGCTGGAAAGGACCTTAAGATCATCTAGTTCCAACCACCCTGCCAGAGGCAGGGACACCTCCCACTAAACCATGTCACCCAAGGCTATGTCCAACAATGAATGCGCCCAAGGATCCAGGAAATCACCCTGACAGAGAAAAGGGATGGTTGCAAGAGGAAGAAAAGTGATCTTCAAAGAGTAAGGTGAGACACCATGAAGATCTGGACAGCAAGCCAGTAGGGGTTAGATGTGCTGAGAAATACAACTAACAGATGGGAGATGCAGAAGATGCTCAAACATTGTAGGGCATTTAGAGTGCAGGTTGAGGAGAAGTAAAAAGCCCTTCTGCTCATGAGGAAAACAGCTGACAGACTGTGTGACATCAGCTATCCAATGGCATTTTATGAAACTTGCAGCATTTTCCAAACAACCAACATTTCATACTAGAATACAAAAAAAAATGAAATAATTTCCTAATGAGATGGAGTTTTGAAGCCTTTATCCCTCCAAACATTCTATTTAAGGAATAAGTAGTGTTTTCAAAGAACTGGTGTGTGTGCGGGTGTGTGTGTGTGGAGTGGTTACATCTTGCTGCAAGTCCTGCTGTAGTAGGTTTAGACAGTCTCTAGACTTGTGCTGATGACCAATGACACAGCAGAGAAACAGCATCAAGCCCTTCAGGCTGTGGATGGAGAAAGGTATGAATAGTTTGCCTCTGACCATATGTCATTTGCAGCTTACAGATAAGATACGCCCTTAACCATTGGATTATGTGTACCATGTAGCAATATGCTGCTGGCTCATGTTCATTTTTTCATCTACCAACACCTCCAAGTCCTTCTCCTTAGGGCTGCTCTCAATCTCTTCTCTGCTCAACCTGTAGCTGTGCCTGGGGTTGCTCCAAAATGAGAAATGCAGTCCTCCCTAACCTGCCTAACCCTCTCTATGTGCCATTTTGTTGTGGTTTAAGCCCAGTCAGCCATGCAGTTTGCTCACTCACTCCCCCTTCTTTCTCCCCCCAGCTCCCGGGGGAATGGGGAGAATCAAAAGAATGTAATTCCCACAGGTTAAGATAAGAAGAGTCCAATAATGAAGGTATAACACAAAACCACTGCTGCTACCACCAATAATGATAATAATGACAAGGGAAATATAAGGGAAGAGAATACAACTGCTCACCACCCGATACCAAGCCCAATCCTGCACCAACCCCCCCCCCCCCCCCCTTCCTGGTCCCTGTCCTCCATTGTTACATCCTGGGTATGATGTGCCATGGTATGGAATACCTCTTTGGTCAGTTTGGGTCAGGTGTCCTGTCTCTGCTTCCTCCCTACTTCTCCTCCTCCCTGGCAGAGCATGAGGCTCAGAAAGTCCTTGGTCAGACCAAAACGTTACTAAGCAGTAACTGTAAACATAGGTGTTATCAGTGCCCTTCCAAGGCCTAAAGTCAAAAACACAGCACTGCACCAGCTACTAAGAAGGAGAAAAATGACTGCTGCTGGTGAACCCATGACACATTTGTTCACAGCTAACAGTCATGGTGATGGGTTGCCCAGGGAATTTATGAATGCTCCAACACTGGTGGTGCTCAAGGCTGGGCTGGACAGAGCCTTGGGTGATGCGGTTTAGTGTGAGGTGTCCCTGCCCATGGCAGAGGGGTTGGAACTAGATGATCTTAAGGTACTTTCCAACCCTAACTATTCTATGATTCTATGATATCTTCTGCAATAGAAGAGGTCTCTAGTTACACTATGCCAGAGTTGCTTGTAGGTGACATTCAGGAAAGTGGGAAGAATAATTGGTAGAGTCACTAGAGAGATCACATGGGGAAAGAGCAGGGGCAGCTTTTCTCCAGTGTGGCACTCACATTCTTAATGATGGATTGAGCAGTACAGAGTAGGTGATTGGAAGGCTGTTAAATGATAATGAAAGATTCACAAAAGATGAAAGGTAAGGGGATTAATAAACAATGCAATTTTAGAGGAGTCACAAGGTCAGCTGGTAAGACTTCATGCTCAGAATAATTAGCAGGAGGAAATATAAATATTTCCTAGTTGTATTTTCTTTCTTCTCCTCCTTCTCTGTTACCTTTCGCCCTGCTACAATTCTGGGTTTTATGCAACATCCACAATAACAGCCAAAATTTACTGCACATACTGCAAACGAAAGTGATAAAGCAGGAATAAATGATACATTTGATGAGGCAAATCTATTTGTCTATGCCTGCTAAGCTTCTAAACCCAGGACTGGCTAATACAGCTATAATCATGCATTCACTATGTGAGAACATCTAACAGAAACCTTACTGTGAGCGAGGCCCTGGTGAAACATGGAAGTTATTTGCCTAATTGCTAAGCAGGTGGATGTTTCTAAATCCAATGAGAAACTGCAACTTTGAAGTTTTACTTAGTAAGCTAGGTTGTCAAGTAATCTTTTTCAGAAGAATGGCATGGATCCCAACATTTTTTAAAACACTCTATCATTTTAAAGCATCTTCTCAAGAGCTGTACTCCTCTTTACTCAATACCCTTGTTAGACTACATAGCATATGTTAGAAATTTCTCCAGAGCAAAAGGGAGATGACAATGTCCTAACCACTCAACTATGGGCAGAGACGTTAATCTTCTCCTATTAAATGATTTCATTTTGCATTAGGAAAATTGGGTGTAATGAAATAAAGAGTGGTGGAATGGAACTACCAGTTAAGCCAGTTCCCGGGAATGTCCTGGGATCCTGTCTATGCTGTAAAGACCGTATGAGTATGTTATCTAATAAATGTCTTGAAAAAGACCACAAAATAACATTTCAGAGTTGGAAGCAGTATTGAGATCATCTTTCTTAGCTAACCATTACATACAGAAAGAAAGGCAATGCACGGTCTGGTCCTGTAAATGTGCAAGATGCAAGCTTGGCAAACTGAGCATGTGCAAGACCAGTTGGAGAAGAAAAGCCATGGTAGGTTTTGCTCTCTGACATCTATCAAGTTACTCAGGGCAAAAAAGAATAAAAAGACCTAAGTGGTCACAGGAACACTAGCAGAATATGGGAAAAATGCAGCCTTTTACAAACAGTAGATATATGTGAAATTATATTTAGGCAAACATCCAGCTTAAAATCATTGACATTTAAAGATGAGTTCTCAAGAGTACTATACATTGAAGGAGGAACTATGCTGTTGTAGCTGTGAATGTGGTGGCGTAAACCACCACTTCTTGATCTCCCAGAAGAGTGAACAGAAGCTCCAGCAGACACTTGCAAGGTGAAAGAGGCAGGGCAGATCCCAGTTCTCTGCTGGTAGGGGGCTCACTGAAAACTTTGCCTCAAAAGCACTGTTTGGTGTAACCTAATAATTGCTTCAAGTATATCAGGGCTAAATGATGTCAAGAGTTGAGGCCATGGTTTACTCCCCATTGGCGCCCTGCTCCTTCCCCACTGTCATGGGTTCAGCAGCAGCAGTCATTTTTCCCCTTTAAGTAGTAGCTGGTGAGCACTGTGTTTTGGATTTTCGGC